>JAJMFO010000081.1:0-25120 GCA_030574715.1 Xingzhongia strasburgensis
TGATGCTACGTCCGAAAAGGAGGGTATTGAAAGGCTACTGAAGTTTGACCAGAGCTGGAAGGAATATCAAAAACATATTCTGGATGATCACCAGCTCATCAAACCTTTAACAAATAGTAAGAAAGTTGTTTCAACAAAGGCACCATTTTGGCGAGAATTAACGGTGCTTACCAAGAGAACTTGGTTGTTGACCCTCAGGGATTCTGTGACATTATTGTCAATGTTAGGAGAATCAATTATCATGGGTATAATTTGTGGTTGGGTGTATTACAAACCAGGTGGGTCTCTTGCTGGTATTAGAACCACATCTGGGGCAATTTATTCAGCTGCTGCCCTCCAAGGTTATTTGATGATTTTGTTTGAAACTTATAGATTGAGTTCGAAGGATATCAAACTTTTCGATAGAGAACGAGCTGATAACTGTGTTTCTGTCACTGGATTTTTGATCTCTAGAAGAATTGCCAAATTGTTCACAGAGGATTTGCTAGTTTCGATGTTTTACTCCGCTATTTGTTATTTCATGTTTGGTTTGGAACAATCTGCACAGAAATTCTTCATATTCTGGTTAGGGATCTTTTTGATCCACTTAGTTGCTATGAACTCTGCTATGTTTGCAGTGTCAGTTTCCAGAAACTTTGCACAAGCTGGTTTTATTGGTAATTTGAACTATACTCTTCAAAGTTTTGCATGTGGGTTCTTTATCAACGCTAGTACAATGCCCGTCTATGTTAGATGGACGAAATATATTACTTTTCTCTGGTATGGCTTTGGTGCTTTGATCGTGAATCAATTTGAAAGCTATTTCGGAGATTGTCCTTATGGTGATGAAACAAGTTCTGCATGTAATTCCTACAATGGGAAATACATCATCGATACTTATGGATTTTGGGATAATTGGATTGCTGTGCCACTAATTGTTGTGCTTGCTTGGGCTATTGCATTCTTCATCGCTGCAGGGATCATGCTTGAGTTCAAGAAGGTGGATGTCTCTCTATCCAAGCAAATCAAGAGTGCACCAGTGGAGAATGAGGTTGAAGACTTAGAGGAATCGTTCACTAAAAACCCTGTAATTGATGCAGGTAACAGTATAGATATTACATTGAATCAAGTGTTTTTGAGTGTTAAAGTAAAGAGAAACAAGCAAAAGGGTGAAAAGGTCATCCTGAATAATGTTAATGCTCTTTTCAAGTCTGGTAAAATCAATGCTATTATGGGGCCATCTGGATCAGGGAAATCCTCATTGTTGAATCTCGTCTCTGGTAGGTTATCTTCTGATTTAGTGAACAGGTACAGTTCTAGTGGTGACATTGTGTTCAATGACATGAAGGTCTCTACAAAGATGATGAACTCGATCTGTTCTTATGTATCACAGGACGATGAGCATCTTTTGGACTCACTAAGTGTTCGTGAGACTTTCACGCTCGCTGCCGACCTAAGATTGTCTCTGCTTTCCGTAGAAGAGAAGAAAAGAGTTGTCGAGGATATTATCGGTAAATTAGGTTTGAGGAACTGTGCTAATACCTTGATTGGAAGTGAGTTCGTCAAAGGTATTAGTGGTGGTGAAAAAAGAAGAGTGTCGATTGGGATTCAATTACTGAACAATCCAAAAGTTCTACTGCTTGATGAGCCTACTTCTGGTTTAGACTCATTCACCGCATCTACCATATTGGAGATCTTACAAAACTTAGCGAATGAAGGTAAAACTATCATCTTGACCATCCATCAACCTCGTTCAGATTTGTTCAAGAAATTTGGTCAAGTTCTACTTTTATCAAAAGGTGGATTTGTTGGATATAATGGACCACAATTGGAAATGATGAACTATTTTGGTAGATTGGGATATCCATGTCCAAGGCTGACAAACTCTGCGGATCATATTTTGGACTTGATCTCTGTGAATAATCAAACGCCTGCTAAGGAAATCCATTCCAAAGAGCGAATCGAGTTCTTATTGAGCGAATGGAGAAAGCAGCCCCCACCCCGGTTGTTGTCATCTCTCAAACTAATATCTGAAGCTGACTTCGAAAAGCAATTCGGCTCGTATATCCGTCGTCGTGCTGGATTTCGTGTTGCCTTGGTGTCTTGTACAAGACAGTTAACCCTGACCACTTTCAGAAACGTGCCTGTCTCTGTGAATAAGGTGTTCAACTCCCTTGGTGTTGGAATCATCATTGCTCTATTTACTGCCCCTCTGAAGAACAACTACATAGGTGTCACAAACCGTTTGGGTGTCATTCAGCAAGTGACATCTTTATACTTTGTTGGAATGCTTAACAATTTGGCAACTTATCCGGCACAGAGAAATTACTTCTACCACGAGCATGATGACCGTGTTTATGGTGTTTTACCATTCTTTCTCAGTTATTTTTTGGTGGAGTTACCCTTTGAAATATTGTCAGGATTGCTGACTGGATGCTTCTTAGGCCCAATTATTGGACTTCCACGGACAGCTGCAATGTATTTTTCACTTGTATACAACATTATTCTCATCATCATGTGTGGTGAAAGTCTCGGTATCATCACCAATACGATCTTCATGGAGGCTGGATTCGCGGTGAACACAGTGTCTGTGGTGTTATCAATTGGGACTTTCATGGCTGGTATCATGTCCTTGAATATGGACTCCTTCTTAAAGGGTATCAACTACATCAGTCCTTTGAAGTACGCGTTGAGTATTGTTGTTAATATGGCATTCCCTGCTGATTTGCATTTCACTTGTGATTCGTCTTCGATGGACTCTAGTGGGAACTGTATTTTTAGCAATGGTGAGCAAGTTTTGCAAGAGTATGGTCTGAAAGCTCCTTATGAAAAGTACTTTGGTGTGCTGTTATGTGTCTCCATTATTTACAGAATAATAGCATATGCTATTCTCAGAATAAGACTACTGAAGATCGACCTTGGTGTCTTCAGCTCTTCAACTAAAGTTGAGTAATCAAATACTAGAATCTAAAATTACACTTTAATGATAACGAATTACGATGATCCTATCAAAAGTAGTATGTTGAAGTATTATTTATTGAACTATAATCATAGACAATATCGAATTATTAGTAGTATCGCAAAATCCCGGTGCAGCACAATCATAAGCATCATATAGTAGAACCATAAAAGTGGCTAAAAAAAAAGAAGAGTAACACAAAGTATCCGTATAAAAAGTATTGAACAAGCCCTTCACCACCAAACGCACATAGGTCTAGATGTATCAAACATCGAAGAAGCCCTAACCCCACCAAAAATAATTTTTTATAAATCTTTCATTGGTCCTCCTCCATTTCCTGATCTTCGTCATTTGCATGAGTCTTTATATGTTGTGATAAATTATCAGATCTTGAAAACTTTTTATGACAAAGATGACAATCAAAGGGTTTCTGATTAGTATGCAGACTTCTGAAATGTCTCTTCAGATGTTCCTGTCTTCTAAATCTTCTCAAACAATAAGTACAAACAAATGTCTTTGTAGGATCATATTCAGTAGTTGGTTTTCTACCACGTCTTGGAGGTTCATTCAAAGGTGGGATGGGTAATTGAGCATTTTCTGGTAATGGGGGTAGTGTGGTGAATTTGGCATCTTTGAAGTTGCTTGATTTTTTCAAAGATAGAGATTTTGAACGTTTCTTAGTATTCATGTCAGCAAACAATGCGGCATAATCTGGAGAGTGATGAGGTGAACCTTCCTTTACTGACTCTTCTTGATCCTCCTTCTCTTCCTGCTTGATAGAGCCCTGTTCATTTTGTAAACTTGAAGGAACGTAGAGTTTGTCATTTGAGGTCTGTGCATTGAAATTGTAATTTGATGAGGAGTTCATGCTGGCCAACGATATGACCTTAGTCAGTTCTTCATTGAAGTCAAATTCCTGATCATCTTCCTCTTCTTCTTCTTCCTCGTTCTCCTCTGTAATAATATCAGATTGCAAATCCGTTGGGGTCTGACCTCTGCTTGATTGTTTTGATCTATCTTCTTGCTGTTGTGGTTGTCTATTGAATCCAAGTCTTGCATTGGATAGCGCACTCACCAGGCTATTTGTGTAGTTTCTCTTCTTCATTGGAACAGCGGAAGGTTTAGCCTCAGCTTCACCACAATCGCAATTCTTAGAGTGGAAATGTTTTGTACATTTCTTCTTCTTCGGATTTGTAGGTAGTTCATCCTGTTCAACATCCATATTTTCCTCCAAATCTTGCAAGTTCTGTACAAACAGCTCTGGATCTTTATGAGTGGACAAGGGGTTTATTACCCTCAGGTTAAACCTAGAGTTGGATGTGTTGTTGTTCGTTTTGAAAATAGAGGAGATCGAATTCGAAATCGATGAAGTGAATCTGGATCTTGATGATTGCTGAGGATCAATCTCTAGCTGGGAAAGACTTTCGAAAAACTCATTTGACGTTCTGTATTCATGTGAAGTTCTTGATTCAGACGCCAGTGTGGTGGAGTCCCCATATAAAGTGCTCATATTATCCACATTGTCAACATTATTGCTATTGATATCCCAGTCCAGCTCATTCAAGAATTTATCATTGTAGAAATCGTCAATAGCTGTAGGTGTCAAGTTGGATGAGGCAGAATTGGCAAATGTGTTCGAGTTAGTGGAATCTGAGAGTGTCATGGTATTGTTTGTGGTATCATTAGTTAGTCCTTCATTGCTGTAAACTTCCATCTCGGAGGTTGGGTTATTCACCAGTGTATTGTTCGTATTCACCACTCTAAGCTCATTCTCGAGATCTATGTTGAATCCAGCTCCTTTACCTTGGATCCTTGGGTTCAGGTTCATATTATAGCTCACTTGAGTATTCTTGACTCTTGTAGGGACAGCAGCAGGTCCGTTGGTATTTATATTGTCATTATTGTTACCTGTAGTCTCCGGTAGCTCAAAGAGTTTTTCGAAATCAAACTGTCCAACACCTGTTTGAAAATCCAGCAGTGATGAGCTCTCATTCAGGTCTTCATCCATGTTGTTTAGCATCAGCAGATTGTTATCGTCGGTGAGTACCGTGATGGACGGAATGGCCGGCGAGGTAACGGCTTCCATTGTTTTGGGAGCTGGGGCAGGGTTTCAGCGCAGAAAATTGATGAGGGCAAGTTCTATTGAGGAGCACGGTCTGAGCAGAGTCTTTTTCAGGGAAGGAAGCTGGTTCAAGTTTGCAGCAAACAGTTCCAGAGCAAATTCCTGTCCCGTGATGTGAAACAATCTCGAGTATTTTGGTGATGTGCTAACACCACTGCCCGCATATACATCCGGACACCAGCCATTACGTAATGCAAAAATATTATGTAACGTATTAGGTGGTGTCCAGGTGTTCATTGATTAGCTTTGGTAGCGTATCTCTCTGCTTTCTCTATATGTATGTATTCGTTGTCTGTTATTAAGGTACAGTACTATCTGTCTTTGCTATCGATAACGTTAACTTGTTTGTCAGTATCTTGCCACTACTGCCCTTTGAAAATCCTCATTGTCACGCACCATTTATCCCTTCAAGCTCATCGATAGGTCGCGTGCGGTTTTTAATCAGGTTCATCATCATCTTGAGAGTTTAGATGCCTCCCAAATTCATAGAGGACCAGTATGAGCCACTGGAGAGCCGTACTTCACCCGCTGATCCATCCACTGTGCCCATAGATGAATCCGTGCACCCATTTGAAAAAAGTCGTGTTTTGTTGCGGGTCTTTAACTACTCATTCAGGTTATCTACGCTACGCTACATTTCATTTCTTTGTCTCGGTATAGCGGTATTATGGCCTTGGAATTGTTTCCTGTCAGCATCGGGGTATTTTGTGCAGAAGTTTGGTGCTGATTCTTCATTGGGGAAGAATTACTCCTCCTCCATGATGTCAGTATCAACGTTGACCAGTGTCGTTCTCAATGGATATCTTTCTACTCTTGATTTCACCAATTGGAAAAAGAGAATTCTCATAGGGAATTTCCTGATATTCTCTATATTCGCTATATTGGCAATCACAGAGCTGGCATGGCCTACACTACATACTGTTGGGTTCTTTGGCTTTTTAATGATTCTGGTCTTCCTGAGTTCAGTGGGCACTTGCTTTCAACAAACTGGTTGTATGGCTTTAGCTAATGTCCACGGTGCCAAGTACGCGCAAGGTGTCATGGTTGGACAGGCAATATCTGGTATTCTACCCTCTTTCTCTTTACTTTTGTCTGAAATACTATATTCAGGTGACAATAGCCAAAGTGCCACGGGAATTGTCGTCTATTTCTTCATGACAAGTATTATCACCTTAATTGCGGGTCTTTTGATGGCCGTATGTGATAGATTTGAGGATGATGTTGTTGTAACGAGCTTCGGTGGGGAAGGACAAGATGAAGAATCTGCCACCCTTCCTAAAGTTCATGTCCCTTTTATGGTTCTATTTCAAAAGTTGAAATTCATTGTATTATCCATTGTCATTGCATTTTTGGTCACCTTAGTGTTTCCTATTTTCGCATCAAATACCACATCAGTCAATACAGACTCTAGATGGACCACTAATGAAATATTCATTCCGTTCATATTCGTTGTTTGGAACAGTGGTGATTTCTTAGGACGTGTTTTATGTGGATTTGATAAATTTGTTATTGAGGGAGATCTCAAAGTGTTCCTATACACTGTATCTAGATTCTTATTTATCCCATTGTTTTTCCTTTGTAACATAGATAATAAGAAGGATAATGCTGTTGTTAAATCTGATTTTTTTTATATTATGTTACAATTTTTGTTTGGAGTAACAAATGGTCATTGCTTGAGTTGTGCATTTATGAACGTTAATAAGTATGTGGATGATGATAATGAAAAGGAGGCAGCAGGTGGGTTCACTACCTTGTTTTTGAGCATTGGGTTATTATTGGGTAGTTTGTTGAGTTATTTATTTGTTGGTCTTGTTGGTTGAGAGAGATCCATAGATCATTCTGTACTTTTAGCTTGTGAGACATCATATTCATTATACGTTTTCCTGTATCAATGTCCTACTACTCGTATTCAGTACAATTGAACGTTCACTGTTAAAGTTCAGCAAGCTCTTGATGTTCAATTCGATTTAATAGACGCATAGCAGTAGGATTTGAAGCTGGACTGGTTCACGCTATATCTACACCATCAACGCTCATAATGTGTAAATGTAGATCTAATCATTGTCAAATCCAAAAAAATCAATATCAGGCGTTATGAAGGGTATTGTAAAAGATTATTGAATTCATGATCTTCAATAATAAAATCATAAATATATATTTCGGCTATTAATTTTAATTTAATAAAATATAAATATTGCACATTCCATGCTGTTGACCAAATAATAAACCAAAACAAAAAGAGTACCCACTGATACAATCAATCCAGTAATACCACGCAACTGGTACAATGAAGGAGAACAAGATTGTTATTGGATACAACTATGTAGTCTTATTCCTCAGAAAAAAAAAAGACCCCTTATTTACTTGAATCGCAGCTCGCAATCTCCGGAACTTTTTCGGATTTAACAATTTCTGTACACATAACCGAATCGCATAAACCGCTTCCACCCCCTTTAAATTCTTTCAAAGATCAGAATATCGAATCAGTGTCTACACTCTACTCTTTCCATTGGGATACCAGTTAACAGTGAGCTGACTGATTTAGGGAAGTCTCGGTTTGCGTTTCCAAACACTATATTCAGAAGTTCATTAATTATGTCAATCAAAAAGAATCTCCTAGTCGAGCAAGGAGACAGTGATCATGGGTCTTTGTATTTGAATCCATCTAATGAGAGACTTTTCATCAGATCAAAGATTAAGACCTTGAGAAGCGACCCTAAGACGTCTATAAATCCAGACGATTTGCTCAGTATTTTCCAGAACCAACTAAAATACGAGAGACATGTGGTTTATAGCCACACAAATCCATTCGAAGACCACTTGGAAGATGAGAAAGAGCTGGTGGATGATCAGATTCTTTCCCAACCAGAACAGTATGCTTATGAGCCAATTTTAGGCTATGAGAACCTCAGAGCAATCACTCATTACTCTAGTCAATATTCGCCTTATGAAGTCCTTGAAAGATTAGATGAGATCCAGAGGGCAGTGCAGGCCTGGGATTTAATCATGTTGGAGAAACTCTTGGATAACGACAAGTTCAACAAGTACGTGGAGCTGATGATCAGCAACGATGAGATCGGCACCCAGTATAAGGAGAGAGAGTTCACTGCCCAAAGTAGAAGAATTGTTAAAAGAATGGTGATTGAACAGGTGGGAAGTCTAGTTGAGCCTTTGAAACACGAAAAAAGAGTCAAGCAAAAGGAGTTAAACTTGATCATGCTTTTGAATAGTCTTTGAACTAGACTATAGTTAGTTCTCTTACGCTTAAAGCTGGCTACGATATGCGAGATATGGCACCCCAAATGGGAAAATATTATGACTTATGGATATGATACGAATAAACGACTACTTCAAGATAAGATCGTAGCAGTAGGCACCTCAATGGAGGCAGAGTAATCGTGTTGTTGGTTTGTATGTCCCTTTTTTCAATTGATTCTTCAGCTCATTGTCGTATAGGGCGAAAAATCGCATGGTAGCACGGTGGATACCTTTTGGTTAGTTAGTATGTTGTACATCAGTCAAAAAAGACCAGTTATAAATAAGCTGACAATCACCACACCACACCAGAAACCTCAGCTCACCACAAAGCCCGCAACCAATTGCAAAGAGTACTAGATCTTATTGTTTCAGCCCCCCTGGTCGTAAAGTGACACAAAAAACCGATCAGATACATACATAAAACGAAAACGGAATTCGTATCCCGCCTGCATATATGACCCATAAAAAGTTTTCACGCTATCAACGAATCTCTGCTGAGGCCTCGTTCAAGCGGGAAACAAGTTGCTCTGCAGGCTCTCGGATATATAAGGACACCATATCCCAATAATACTCTGTCAAGGACCATTTTCGCTGTTGAGTATCTCCTTCAAAGACCTGACCAATCTTCACCTATAATGGCCAGTCATCATGATAACACTACGACTCCTGAAGCATTAGATACATCCCTTACTGCTGTATACTCTCCTGAAAGAGCAGACTATTTCTCTGAGCGTGATGATCGTATTGATCATATATCCGAGTACCGTTCAGACTTAGAATCTCATAATAACACTAGCAACAACAACAATGACAACACTAGTGCAATACATTCAATTCGTCAAAGAAGCAACTCAATCCATCATCAAAACCTGAAAAAATCTGAAGCTGATGAAGAAGAAATCGAATTAGAACCTCACCTTACTAATGAAACCATTGGGAATGATGCAATCAATGATAAAGGTGATTTGATGTATAGTCAAGATGGTGATCTTGAATTTCCAGAAGGTGGACTTAAGGCATATTTAAACGTTTTTGGTGCATCCATGGGGTTGATTGCATCATTCGGGTTGTTGAATGCCCAAGGTGTTATACAAACATACGTATCAGCCAATCAATTGAAAGACGTGAAACAATCCACAGTGGCTTGGATTTTTTCCATTTATTTGTTCATGACTTTTATAACATCAATTTTCTCAGGAACTTATTTTGATAGAAATGGTATTAGAAAACCTTTGATCATGGGATTGATAATGAGCTGTGGGGGATTGTTTGGTACTGCTAACTCCACCACAGTCTGGCATTTTGTGCTGGCATACAGTATTGCTGCAGGTATCGGCAATGGATTGTGTACGTCTCCATTGGTTGGTGTTGTAGCACATTATTTCAACAAAAGAAGAGGTTTGATGTCTAGTATTGCATCCACTGGTGGGAGTATCGGTGGGATTGTCTTCCCGATCATGATGAGAAAGTTGTATACTGAGGTTGGATTTGAATGGGCCGTGAGAATCTTGGCTTTTATAGTTATGATCTGTTATGCAGTGGCCCTTTGCTTCACTAAAGAAAGACTACCACCAAAATCATCCCCTGGTAACACTAGAACGGAAAAGGCATTTAGTTATCTCAAGGCTTTCGATATCAAAGGCTTGAAATCCATGGATTTTCTATTCGTTTGTCTTGGTTGTGCATTTGCTGAGTCTGGTGTTTTAATTATTGCAACTTATCAAGCATCTTATGCTGTTGCTGAGGGGACTTCCTTAGATACCGCATATATTTTGATGTCAGTGACCAATGCTGGCGGTATTCCAGGGAGATGGATCACTGGATACTTGTCTGATAAGGTTGGTCGCTTCAACATCATTATCACTACATTGTTTTTATCAGCAGCAAGCTTGTTGATCATTTTGATCCCATTTGCCTCACACACGGTGGCACTATACGTCTTCTCAGCAGTGTGGGGATTTGTCACAGGATCAGTCTTCCCCTTATTACCAGTCTGTTGTGCACAAATTTCGAGAACTGAGGATTTTGGTAGAAGATATGGTACAATGTATTTCATTGTCGCTTTTGGTACACTTGTCTGTATCCCATTATCTGGTGCCATTATTGGTGATGGTTCTTTGACCGAATATAGAAACATGGTGATCCATTCAGCAGTGACAATGTTTGCAGCTAGCGCCTTCTACATGATCTCAAGATACATGAGAGTTGGAAAAACGGTTTTGGTCAAGTTTTGATGTTTACTAGTTTTTGTAAACGTAAGAACGTATACATGAATTTACGGATTATACATTACATATACATATGAAAGGTGACCCCGTAGTGTTCAAACATTTCACCACAAGCGGAGACTGAGGCAAAACCTTCCTGACTGAAGTCGCTCTCAGTACGAACTCAGAGATGCGTAAATTGAACGCTCTTGATTAAAATTTAATAAAAGTCTTTAACCTCTAAAAAAAAATTGATGAATTTTATCCCTTAATTTTATCGTCTCAATCGCGTACAACCCCAATAACAAACACATGACGTTAACATGAGTGAGATACATGGAATTCGATTAGAAGAAGGTAACATCACAATCCTGTCACTATCTTCCTTTTTGGCATTACCTACAAGCCAGAAATACGACATTTGGTGGAAACTTGGAGCCCGTCATCAAGTAACCGAAAAGAAACCAAAAGGGAACAAGAACTATGACTATGATGAAGATGTCACTAATGCCAAAACGCGATATTGGGTTGATGACCATATATTCACCGCCTCCCATACCACTTACCCAACAGATGTTTTACTTATGCCTGATAATTGTCCGCTTGGACCTGGTATTGACCATTGTCATCATTTATTTAAGGAAAAGAGAAATTATCTGACAAGAGAGGAGTTTATAAACATGTTTCATCACAAGTTTGATAGGATCTTTGGCGATTCCGGTGTCTTGGATGGCCCTGAATTTGAGAAAGCTATCAATCACAGAGCAAAGCCAATGTTTTATGACATGAGCACATCTTATCATAAGCTTGATTGTGAAGGTGATATGATCGGATCAGAATCTGACATTGATAGGGTAGTTAGCTTAATGGTGTTGGAGCCTCTTAATCCATTACTTGCTATAACCCTCAATAGGAATAACGAAACAGCTCAGATGGTGAGCAAAGATGTCATTGAGAGACTTCAAGATACGTATTCAGTATTCAAGAAGAAATTACAAGCAGAAGTCGACCATAAAGCATCTTTGACTAACATAAATGAGCAAGATATGAAGTTTTCGTATACTTGGGATGGCAAAAAATCTATTTACTCAATTTCTGAGGTGAGAGCGATACCAGATCACTTGTATGGGGTTTTCAACACAAAGGAGCAATGTGTCAAAGCACCAGCCATTATGGAGATCAACCGCAGTAGTCCCAAAAGTAGTGAGCTTTTCAAAAGGTGTGAGGAATATTTTCAGGGGAGTGAATCTTTAAATCTTCAAACTGATGGCATAACTGATCAAGAGATAGCTTCACATATTCAGATGATCACAAAGTTACAATCTGAAGCGTGCTATTCCATGTCCCGAAGGTGCATTTACTCTGATGGAAGGTTTTTTAGTCTTAATATTGTGGATGTGGATACGATGGAAAAGATTATCAGTGACGCTAATGACGATGAAGATATTATTTGGCGAAGTTTTGGTGGTACAGTTCTAGAGCGTAAGGAAGATCTCCAAACTTTCACACCGCAAGATCTAGGCTCTACTGGATTAAGAAAGTTCTTGCTAAGATTACCAGTCTTGACCTACAACATCAAAGACAGCTTTGCTCAATATTGTGAGTATTTCAAGGACATCACTGCTTTTATGATTTATGACGAAACTGATTGGGAAGAAGACTTGAAATTCCAATCTATGATGCTGAGGTTGTTGAGGATTGCAGAGAAGAAGATTAGCCTGTCATCTTGAGATTTCCAGGAAGATCTTGAGACCTCTCAACTCAAAGTGTAGATGAATGTATGGATTGCTATATGATCATGATGAAGTAGACATTACAGTCGTCAGAAATGATTTCATGAGTCTTTATAATGAGCAATTGTGCACAAATGTAGTATATGATGTAAGGAATAATGCAAAGGTATTTTCAATGGAACAATGCAAATGGGTAGCAGAATTTGAAACATCTAACCGTCATTGCTCTGCTGTTTATGCTTGAGGATATTCAATATGGTACCCATGATAAAGATCCGTCCATCAATAGCACTTATCTGAATATTCTCCAAATCAAGATTCAAATAGTGGTTAGCCAGATGATCCAGTTTCAATAATCTTGATAACAAAACTCCAGTTATTTGCCCCACTAGGATCCCACAATCACTCCCATTCTGTTGTTGAGGAGTGTCTTTGATGATCCTTATTTGGAATTTTTCCTTCTTCATTCCCAAATATTCTTCTAGCTTAGCAATCACCTGCTTGGCTTCCCTTTCATTAGCCGTGTCTAAAGAGTCATAAATTAATGCCGTCTTATCCAATAAGCTCACCACAACGAGAGACCAATGTGAGCCTGCCCCAACGGCATTGACATCGTCATTATCATTCACAGGTAAAAATAGGAATTTTGCTGCTTCCAAAGGTGGTAATACACCTTTCAAATCTGAAGGTGATGGAGTATTTGCCAGTAAGTAAACCATCGAGGGTCTTACCAACTGAATTGCATCCTGTACCAGTTTGTCATGCTTGTTGATTTGATATCTTTCAAGGTATTCGTAAATGAAGGAAATGTTGTTATCACTCAACCATTCGTCATCCCGAAGATTGTCCAAATCTTCTCTATATATAGAGACATCAAAGAACTGAAGGATTTTCATATCTTCTTTCACTTTTGTTTTCATGTCCGGATTGAACGTGGCAATGATCTGAGAATATAACTTGTTGAGGATTCTGATTCTTGCTGGATCCGATGGCTTATAATCGAAATCAACTTCATTGTTCTTGTTTTTCCCCTTTGTTTTCTTCTTAGGCTCCTGTTTCAATCTCTTAGACTTCTTGTACTTGTACGACTTCCTTGTACTAGACGAATCATCATCAGACATCCCGAGAAGGTGTTTGATCCCATCGCCTTGATGGTTCAAAGCCAGTTTGGACTCATCGTCATAGATGTCTGTCTTCTCAGGATTGTTGTCTCGAGCCAGTAGCTCGTACAGGCTCTTGGATTTCTTGTAGTGGTTGTCCTCAGCACCACCGTCAGCACCGGGGCTACCCCAGTCAAAAAGATCAAACCCATCAGTGATGACCTTGTGATCTAATCGCAGCTCCTCAGCCTGGTTGCGTCCCTTGGGCAAGCAGTACCCTTTGTACTCGCTGAACACCACCTGAAGCATTTGCAGTTGTTGCCAGATAAATGGCACTATGAGTAACTGCTTAGGGGCTTTTTGTTGACAGTTCAAGATGTCTCGAAACACGTCAAACTCGGGACATATCAGGTAAAACTGGAGCTGCAGCAAAACATCATCGATCGGGTTTTTCTTGGTTTACTAGAAGTCACATGAATTCCGCGTGACTTGTCCAGATCTTGAAAATCAAAAATCAAAAATCGCCATTTGTCTGCACGGCAAAAAGTTCAAAGGCCTTCAATTTTCAAGGCGGGAAACTGTGGCGCTAATTAAAAGAAAATGCGAAAGAAATTTCGAATAACACACAATAAAGTGAGAAACACCACCACCACAACCACAACCACATTATCGCTTCTGTTTGTGCTCATATCTGCAAACCCCGGTGTGACACGATTGTGACGGGATATAAGAAGTTGCTAGAGTGCTGTTCTGATAAGATTAAAGGGGTTTTCTGGAAATTTATTATAAGGATAGTTTGATTATAAGAGATAGGGAAGAGAAGATAAGTCAAAGAATGGATTTGGCACTGAGCTGCAATATAAGACTACGGTCAATCAAAGAGGATGGCGAGGAGACGGCCATTACCACAGACAGCGAGGACGAGTGTTGCACTGTGGAGATGGGCGCTACACAGGATGATGAACATATGAACACGATAACGAACACCAACAACAACAACAACAACAACAACAACAACCCAACCACTGACAACCAGATGAGTACGAGCATGATACCACACGACAATTTCCACAAGTACTGCTACAGACACAATCCAGACGTTAAGATCAACAAACAGACAGATTTGAACAAGATGAATGAGATACAAGAGTGTCTTGAGAAGATGCCCCGTTCGGACCAGGAGGAGATAAGCAACATGTGGTCGATGTTTGGTGCTGCTTGTACATCGAAGAGAAATCTTATGCTCCAGGGGATCTTATCACAGTGCTGTTTTCCTCAGTTGTCTTTCATCTCACAAGAAGTTTCATCTCTTATCAGAATCGATTTCATATCAACTTTACCAATGGAGGTTTCATTAAAGATTTTGTGTTATTTGGATTGTGCATCATTATGTAATGCAGCCCAAGTATCAAAGAACTGGAAAAGACTTGCTGATGATGATAGAGTATGGCATCATATGTGTGAGCAACATATTGATAGAAAATGTCCAAATTGTGGATGGGGTTTACCTTTGATGCATATGAAGCGTGCTAGAGAAGATGTTGAATCATCGCCTGAGTTGGGTAATGTCACATTGTCGAGTGCTCCAAAGAGAAGAAGACTCTCGAATCAAACTATGGATCGTGGTATCAGAAAGACCAGACCTTGGAAAGTTGTCTATAGTGAACGTTTCAAAGTGGAGAGAAATTGGAGAAAAGGTGTTTACAAGATTAAAGAATTTGTGGGACATACTGATGGAATTTTGACTTTGAAATATGGATACAAGTATTTATTTACAGGATCATATGATCATACGGTGAAGATGTGGGATATATCTACGGGGAAGTTGATTCGAACTTTGAAATCACATTCTGCTGGTGTGAAAACTTTGGCATTTGATGAACAAAAATTGATTACAGGTTCTTTGGATAAAACCATAAAAGTCTGGAATTATCATACTGGTGATTGTATTGCCACTTATAGAGGTCATAATGGTGCTGTCTTAAGTGTTGATGTTGATAACAAATGCATTGTATCTGGGTCTCAAGATACCACTGTTAAGGTTTGGAACGTTGTTACTAGAACGTGTTATGCATTAAGAGGTCATACAGAAGCTGTGAATTCAGTCAAGATTCATCCACAGAGTTGGACGGCATTTAGTGCCTCCGATGATACTACGATTAGAATGTGGGATTTGAAGACGAATAAATGTTTAAAAGTGTTCAAAGGTCATGTGGCAGAAGTTCAAAAAGTTATCCCATTAAACATTTCTCCAGATTATAAACTAGTTGAGGATGTTGATGAGAATGAGGAGAATGAAGGAATTTCCCATGAATCACAAGATCCGGATACGGAAGCTGTTGTTGACGATACTGATGAAGAAGGAGTACCAAACACTGATGAAGATGAAGAAGAACGGGTTGCAGGGGAATTTGAACCCCTTGATTATTCCGATCCATCAAGAGTTTATCCAACATATATCTTAACGGCATCTTTGGACAATACAATCAAATTATGGGATGTTCGTACAGGGAAATGTGTTCGTACTCAATTTGGTCATGTGGAAGGTATTTGGGATATTGCTGCTGATACTTTCAGAATTGTTAGTGGAGCTCATGATCGATTTGTCAAGATTTGGGATTTACAAAGTGGGAAATGTATGCATACTTTCCCCGGACACGGTTCTCCCGTTAGTTGTGTTGGATTGGGTGATTCAAGTTTTGCCAGTGCCGATGAAAGCGGTGTTGTGAGGATGTTTGAGTTTGATCGGTTTTAAAGGGTTTTGATATTGAAATACCAGACTGCATTGGTTATGCGTGCTTATGATTTTTACGTTGTTTTGTTTGTTAGGGGGCTTGCTAGTAATATATATTTAATTTATAATCTGAATTGTAGAATATTTGCTGTTGATTAGCTTGCTTTCAAACCACTAGAAGTATCCATTTAGGGGATGGGGGTTCCTTGTTGTACTACGAAACAGAATGTATTACGGGTTTCTGCGTAAATACCATCACTAATATAAAAAAGCTCTCTTAATATTTATCCCTTATTTATTCCCTCTAAAACTCCAAGAATAACGACATCAGGCCAACATGAGTGAAATGCATGGTATTCGATTTGAAGATGGTCAGATCGAGTTAGAATCACTACCTTCCTTTTTGGCATTACCTGCTAGCCAGAAATACGACATTTGGTGGAAAAAAGGAGCCAGTCATCAAGTAACTGAGCCGGAACCAGTTAAGGACAAGGACTATGGCTATGATGAAGATGTCACTAATGCCAAAACGCGATATTGGCTTGGTGACAATATATTCACCGCCTCCCATACCACTTACCCAACAGATGCTTTACTTATGCCTGATAATTGTCCACTTGGACCTGGTATTGACCATTGTCATCATTTATTTAAGGAGAAGAGAAATTATTTGACGAGAGAGGAGTTTATAAACATGTTTCATCACAAGTTTGAAAGGGTCTTTGGCAATCCAGTTGTCTTGGATGGCCCTGAATTTGAGCAAGCTGTCTCTCCTATAAGAGCAAAGCCAATGTTTTTTAAGATGAGCACATCTTTTCACGAGCTTGATTGTGAAGGTGGTATGATCGGATCAGAATATGACATTGATAGGGAAGTTAGCTCAATGGTATTAGCTCCTCTTAGTCCATTACTTGCTATAGTGCTGAGTCAGAATAACGAAACAGCTCAGATGGTGAAAAGAGATGTGATTGAGAGACTTCAAGATACATATTCCGTATTTGAGAGGAAATTACAAGCAGAAGTCGACCATAAAGCAGCTTTGATTAACGTGAATGAGCAAGATATGAAGTTTTCGTATACTTGGGATGGCAAAAAATCTATTTACTCAATTTCTGAGGTGAGAGCGATACCAGATCACTTGTATGGGGTTTTCAACACAAAGGAGCAATGTGTCAAAATACCTGCCATTATGGAGATCAACCGCAGTAGTCCCAAAAGTAGTGAGCTTTTCAAAAGGTGTGAGGAATTCTTTCAAGAGGGTCCACATTCAAACTTTCAAACTGATGGCATAACTGATCAAAAGATAGCTTCACATATTCAGATGATCACAAAGTTACAATCTGAGGCGTGTTATTCCATGTCCCGAAGGTGCATTTACTCTGATGGAAGGTTTTTTAGTCTAAACATTGTGGATGTGGATACGATGGAAAAGATTATCAGTGACGCTAATGACGATGAAGATATTATTTGGCGAAGTTTTGGTGGTACAGTTCTAGAGCGTAAGGAAGATCTCCAAACTTTCACACCGCAAGATCTAGGCTCTACTGGCGCAAGAAAGTTCTTGCTAAGATTACCAGTCTTGACTTACAACATCAAAGACAGCTTTGCTCAATATTGTGAGTATTTCAAGGACATCACTGCTTTTATGATTTATGACGAAACTGATTGGGAAGAAGACTTGAAATTCCAATCTATGATGCTGAGGTTGTTGAGGATTTCAGAGAAGAAGATGTCGGCTATACACGAAAACCCAATCGTAAAAGAGAGCTAGTTGAATCCAATGTACTTACAATTAGGAAAGCTGAAGCCATCCTCTGTCACAGTCAAATACCAGAGCCAACTTCAAAGTGGGCGAGCAAAAGTTCTTAGTTGTCTGGATTACTCACTCTTTGAGATTCATGTTGTCCACTCTACCGAAATAAGTTCTTTGAGCCCCTGAAAAGCATCTGAGCTTTACGTGACTTGAGCGCCTATCATTTCCACGCCAGAACAGAACAGAAGGCCCTTTGCAGCTCTGTAATAATTCTGGAGGACCCTTTAGAGTTACACAAGAAAAAAGAGCTTTCAATAATAAAGATATAACCGAATTACCACATCCTGGAGTTGACGAGCTTATGAGCAGTGGTCTTTAATTAATAAATTAATCGTACCTTCTTCAAATATAAAATGAATTCGTTCTATAAAATTGCTGGCGTTCTGTTTCTCTCCATCTATAGCTCATTACAATCTCTCATTTTCAGTCATAGTACAAAAGTTCCACTGTTAACCCTTTTTTTGCCAACCGCGTTTGAGCAGCTCTTTGCTCTTTGGCCCTTTAAAATTCAGGCCAAAGCGGAGTGTCGCGAATTCTAAACACAGCGCTATCAAAATCACCACCCTTAAAACAAGAGAAGAATATCCTTGAATCAGACAAGTACTCGTCCCCGTGTTTTTTTTCTTCCACAGCGTTGTCCCTGTGTCTGTGTGTCCGGCAGTTAATGGTGTACGTCACTGCGTCGCCCGTGAAAAGGGAGTCCCAGTCCCTCAACTACCTCCAGAAGAAACGGCACTCCTATGATGACACAGACATCCAGGCCCTACAAGCAACCACACACAACAACACACGGTCCAACAGCGTCATAAGCAACGACAGCGAAGAGGTGTTCTCTGCAGAACCAGTGGTGTCTCCCAATGGCGGGTTTTCCTCGAGGGGCTCGCCACAGCTTGTGCGCAAAAAGTCTGGAGAACTTGTTAAATCATCCTTGAAGTTGAATTGCTTTGCTCAAGCTTCGAAATCCATGCCTACGACGCCTACATACAACAAATCTGTTCATTTTGGGAACGATGTTGATGTCAGATACTTTGACGATAAAGAAAAACCCACAGCAGTGAGTGCTGGAACCTCACCCGTGCTTCGTGGACTGGAAAAATGGAAAAAATCAAAGATTGATTCAATTTTTAACAAGGGAACTGCTAAATTCGATGTGAATTATTCAGATGATGAAGAGGAAGAAGATTTCAGCGATATTGATAGTGTCTTGGATGAAGATGACGAGGAAGAGGTGACTTGGGATTTGGACAATGTCAATTTCAGTAAGATCAAATACAATGAAAAGATTAGCATTGAGAAAAGTCGATTATTCTTGGAAAAGCTGATACTAAACACGAATGACAATTGTATATCAGGAAGTGTTGCTGCTAAAAATCTATCGTTTGAAAAGAATATCCACATCAGGTACACTTTTGATAATTGGAGAACAGTTATTGAAATTGAAGGTGTTTTCGATGATGACAATATAAGAATACTGAAAAGATCTAATTATGATCGTTTCAATTTCAAGATCCCATTGGGGAACTTTAAGTTTATTGATCAAAATGATATCAAAGTGTATTTTTGTATCAGATATAGATATTATGATAATGTTGAAGGGAAAAATCAAGAAATTTGGGATAATAACAACTATAACAATTATGAAATCCTGTTGACAAGACACAAGAAAAAGAAGTTTAAGAGACGTACCAAATATCTATTGAATGATTATTTCTCAGCTGAACATCATAGTCTGAATAATAATGTCCATGCTTCGAATGATGAGGTTAAGAAAACTCCACCAATGAAAGCCCATTATCCAATGACAATTTCAGACCAAATGTTACCTAATGAGGAAACTATTGATTCATACTTCCACAATTATGATTTGATTAGATCTCCAGAGACTCCACTTGTTTTCAAAAATGGTGGTGTCAATCCTTCAAGAAATGATTTTTCAGATGAATTGAGTGCAACCCCTGAATTCACAAGTTTGAACAATTTTAATGAATTTGCTGATTCTGTAAATAAGATGAATTTATTTGATGAGAATACCAATGTTGAGCTTTTCAAGTTTAATGAAAATATTGGTGCTGATAAAATTCATAACGATGCTGGTCATCGTGATGGTATTGAATCAGTGGGTCCTAAAGATGAAGTGAGACGGAAAAGAGATCAAAATATCAAGAGTAGTAAGGAAGGGAAGATTAATGATGAGAATGATAATAATAATAATAATAATAATAACGAGAATAATGATATAATACCTAGTGATGAAGGCGTCAATGGGAAAACCAAAGAGGGTAAAACAGGAAGAAGTAATCTATATGATAGGAAAAAACCACCAATTAATTCCAAATCGTATCAACAATTGTTGGATACTTATTGTTTTTATAAGAGTGATCAAACTACAACTGTTTCAAGTTATTTGGACATGGATTGATTGAGTAATCATAACTTTTGCTATAGTATAATGATAGCTAACAAATCAAATGATGTTTATGTTATTTCTTTTTTTTGTTCTTCAAAAGTTGGGAATGAGGATGGCAGTATAGGTTAATGGCAGGGCTTTAGACAGATTGATGGGAATGACAACTGAATGTACAATATGATTATGATAATTATGATATTAAACACTATAGCTGAACCCATACTTAAGGAGCCATCGTGATAGTGTTACAGCTAGTATGAAGATTAGGATTTTGATTACAATACGATCGCTAGAATATACCACCGCTCTTTACCATAGTATATATAATTGGTATATATATAGGATGTTGATCACAATAAAAGAAGTAAAAATCTGTCATTTGTTGTATAAGTAGTAGTTTGTAATTCAACTCGAGAACATTTTAGTTTATCTTCTTCATAACTATCCCTTAGCTGATGATGCTACATTCAACTACCCCGAATAGTTCAGAAGAGACACTCGTAACTTCATTTTTTAACAATGGAATAAATATATCTATAGCCATCGGCACCAATACATAGCTGACCTTTACGGTGCTGGTGTTTGGAGGTCCACAGACATACAAATTTTGTTTTGCGCTTCCGATGAATGCAGGTCGCTGCGCGCTTAGGTAACTAAATCTCGCTTAGTCAGAAATAAAGCTCGGGCAAAGCGGGATTTAGCGTCTCATACGCAAAAGTGTGTGCTAAACCCGATGTGCATGAGTGTAAGGAAATGTTTGGAGTCAGGTTTTGATGATGAGGAAATTTGATTGCCAGAATTGGGAGCTGGAAAAGGGAGTGGAGTGATTTGGGGTGGACTGTTGACCGGGATGGCTTGCGGAGGCACGATACTTTATGACTTTCAACTTTGAACTCCGTGAGGGGGATGAGAAATAAGCCTTACCGCTCATGAGAAATTCTTTTCTCAACATGTCTCCGTTCTATGCATTTACAATGGGAATCACGGAAGTTATAGAAGGGCACAGAAGAAAATTGTAGAGCCGAGCTCAGTGATGCATGGGTCCTGAGCTTTTAAATGGTGTGCATAACCAGTAAATTATACACTCGGGATTCTACCCTGCATACTCTGTGATCTTAGCTCTCAAAAGATATAAATTGGCTCTCAGAAGCCTTTTTTTTTTGACAGGAAATCTCAGGCGGCTAGTTGAAGGATCTGTCATCAACATTCAGAAGCTTACAATCCATTGGGAATAGCCTCATATTATTATCACCATCATCAACATTCCTAAGCTGTGTTTAGTCTGATCATTCCGGCACTGATCAGTTTCTTTCCCTCCAATTCTTCTTCTACGTTCTTCTTCTCAAGCCCTGGTTGAATCGGGTCTAGTATACCTCATTGAAGTCAATATATACTGATTGTAATCTTTTAGATTATACCCCATTATCATCATCATGATCTCCTCCATTGCTGAAGCCACTGTGCCAACTATGCAAGCCGTTGTTTCCAATAACATGCGTGCTCCTGCCACTGCTACTGGTGAGAACAAATCCGGGTCCATGCTTTTCTTCTACATCTTTGCGTGTGTGTGCTTGGTGTATTACTCTTCTCACAAGGCTATTCTCTCCAAGAGAAGAATTGACATCCCATTGTTATGAGTTTGATTGATAATTGCATCTAAATTACATGCCGCACCACCATCACCATCAACCACATCATATCACTTACAACAAATACCAAGATATGCTACTATATACACACTGACGACTGCTTATGCACTGCTTTGATATTTATTTGAATGAATTTATGCCTTTTTTAATCACTAATAATATTCCCTGTTTACATCCATTTCCAGATACACAGTTATGATATACATTTTTGGCAATAGAACAATGGAGCCTGAAACATGTAGATCTATAACAGTGGCTGTACCGGTACAACTTGAACAACGACCCTCAAAGCCTGTAGACATAGCCCCCAGATACCGAGACTTGTTGTAATTGCTAAGACAATTCAAAGGGTTTCATAAATAGTACAATCTTGATAATTACCGTAAAGGGACTTTAGAATGGGGTTTTCCGACTAACACCGGCCACAAAACTGCTCGGGATTACTCGCACGACGGAAGATGGAAGAAGGCATTTACTTGGCTCATTCTGCAAAATTGTATAAAAAGACGGCAAAGGGCCCTGCGTAACATTGTTGATCCGTTTGTCTATGTGGCTATTCTCTAGTTATTCTCACTGATCGTGTGTGGATTCTACAACTGTTTCTTTTCCGAGTGCTGTTCTCTTTGTTGAGTTTGGTCTTCTATAATCAGATCTTTGCTCTTTAGTACTACCCTTTTAACACTCCGAGATAGATCATCAATATTCATATAACCGTTTCTCACAATGGCTACCGCTACTTCGAACTATCTTCCTATGATCACCTCGCTGTCCGCTGAGCTCGCCTCAGCGACTTCTGTGATCGCTACTATGACAGAACGCCAACCTTTCATCGAGGAGTCAAGATCCATCCAGTATATCTCGGCTTCGCTAACATACTTGGCTGAAGAACAACTCCTGGCCACTGCTACAAACTCCGCTGTGATCCAATCAGCATCAGCAGGTGCTGCTAATGCCTCTGCAATCCTGAGCTCCTTGTACAGCGCTGACAACATCTACGGTATGAATCCAAGTAAAGGTGGGAATATGGCGATGGCTATTGTTATGGGGATTTTCTTTGCATGTCACACGATCATTGGATTAATTTTCCATACTTGGTGGTTTGGGATCTCTTATTTCTGTGGTGTTGGTTTGGAAATGGCTGGATACATTGGTAGAGCTCTAAGTGCTGATGATCCACAAGAGATAAATTATTTCCTTTTGCAAATTATCTGTTTGACAATTGCACCATGTTTCATTATGGCTGGGATCTATTACCTATTAGCACAATTTATTATGGTTTATGGAACAAAATTCTCCTATTTGAAACCGTTATGGTACTCTTATGTCTTTGTTACTTTTGATGTTATATCCTTAGTGATCCAGGCTGCAGGCGGTGGGATCGCAGCAATGGCTTTACAACGATATGAGTCCTCAACGGGTGGTACACATGTCATGGTTGCCGGACTTGCTTTCCAAGTGTTCTCTATGAGTGTTTTCTTATTTC
The DNA here is from genome assembly GCA_030574715.1 of Xingzhongia strasburgensis. NCBI lineage: Eukaryota > Fungi > Ascomycota > Saccharomycetes > Phaffomycetales > Wickerhamomycetaceae > Xingzhongia > Xingzhongia strasburgensis. The sequence continues at coordinate 23,445 of JAJMFO010000081.1, forward strand.
TTTATATCAGTTTCTTTTGGAAGATCAAGTATATGAGAAAAGGTCACCAGGATCTAGAACCAGAATTCAACCAAGATTATAAACATCTCAGATCAAGAAAGTGGTTTCAATGGTTCCCCGTTGTTGTTTTCATTGCTGTGTTATTTGTTTATACTCGTTCCATTTACAGAGTGGTTGAGCTATCAGAAGGTTGGTCTGGTTTCTTGATTGTTCATGAAGTTTATTTTATGATTTTAGATGCATTGATGATGGCTTTGGCAATTGTGGTATTGATCCCATTCCATCCTGGTTTCATCTTTGGTAGACATGCTGTACCAATCTTGGGAACTAAAAAACATAAGAAGCATATGGAAAGAAAAGAACAAGAAATGGGACAAACTGAAAAATCAAATATCGATTATGAAAATCAAGAGTCCCGATTTAGTGATCAATCTCAAGATCAGTCCCAAGATCATTACGATCGTCAATATTCCCGTTGATTCCTACAATATTCTAGCTCAATTCTTCATAAATTTTATAAACGTTATATTTTACGGATTGCAGCCTCTGTAATATTTTGAATTACGTAAATATCCTATGTACAAAACCGGTGATTGGAAAAATCAAGATCCTTAACGACCTAGATTTAGCAACAAACTGTTTGGATTCTTTGCTTGCTCACCAGAATTAGTGGCACCACTTGGTAAATAAGTGACATTACTTGAATTAGCCAAAGTACTAGCAATTTCTTTTGATGCTTCAATTCTTCTAATCAATAATAACCCATCACCAGCTTTATCCAAAGCTTTAGAAATGTATTCAGCAGCCTCGGCTTCACCTTCAGCTCTAATAACAGAGGCTTGTCTTTCTTGTTCAGCTTTTTCAACAACAAATTTGGCACGTTCTGCATCTTGTTGAGCAATTTGCTTTTGTTCAACAGCCTTGGTAAATTCTCTACCAAATGTTAAGTGAGTGATTGAAACATCTTCTAGTTTGATGTTGAATTCTTTAGCTCTTTCACTCAATTCTTGTCTAATTCTAGCAGAGACAACTTCTCTTTGAGTAATCAATTCAGCAGCATCAAATTGTGCAACAATAGATTTCAAAACTTCATTACTGATAGATGGCAACACTCTTTCATCGTAATCCAATCCCAAGTTCTGGTAAATAGAAGGCAAGTTCATAACATCAGGACGATGTAATAATCTAAGAGTCAATGAAACCATTTGTAAATCCTTGGTACCAGTATTTGATGAAATGTTTTTAGGTCTTGTACGAACATCAAACACCACAGCTTTTTGTAACCATGGAATCAAGAAATGTGTACCTTCTCCAATGACACTCTGCTGAACACCGCTAAGCCTGTCAAAGATCACAGCTCTAGAACCACCTTTGACATCGTACATGGAGTACTGGGCTGCTGTTACGGCAATACCTGCTGGGATTGCAATTCCTGTTGCGCTTGTTAGTTTTTTTGCGTCTTGTTGAAGGACATTTTGAAAAAGCATATCACATACTGGAAAGAACGTCTGCTATTCTGGACATCTTTTGGATATGTGAATGTGGAGCTGTGTGTTGTCCGCAGTGGTTTGACTGTGCAAGTGGCGCTTTATTGTATTTGTCTTTGATTTGTTTGGTGGGTAAAAAGACAAAAAAGAAAATCTACAACATCTTCGCGCATTAGCTTAGTCATCGTA
>JAJMFO010000082.1:0-24455 GCA_030574715.1 Xingzhongia strasburgensis
GTGTCTAGTTTACAGTTGTGTTCTAGGTGTGGTGTTTTTACATAGTTAGAACTGATTTATGTATACATCTACTCAATATACAGAAGATTTGATGGTCGAAAATTTCAGAACCTAGTAGTATTTTGGTGTGATTTTATTGAAGCTTCCACTTGACTGTGGTTTTCTCGACTTTGGTTTTCTTGTTTGTTTTTGTTTTTGTTTTGAAAATTAAGTTTCTGCAGGAAAACAACAAAAAAACAAAACAAACAAGAAAAACAACATTCCTGAACGCTACGGAATGTAAACAATGCGGGAATTTCTGCACAGCGTAGCCAATGAAAAACTCTATATCCCATGCAAGTTTCATGGCGCAATCTTTACTGAATGACCAGAAAATCGACATATAAAAGTAGGAGGAAGTTCGCTTGGGTGGGTTTCAGATCGGGCGGGGCCGATAGATTTTTACTATGTAAAAACCGGGTAACTAGTCAGGGTTTTTCGAGCTACTTCGTCTGGGGTTTGTGGATTTCATGATGAGCCCTCTTTTTTCTTCATCTTTGGAGTCCAAAAGATAGGAGGCACCTGAATCTACAACCGCCCACCACACATCTACTAGCAGGATAATGAAAGCTGTTTTGATCACTGGAGCAGGGGCAGGAATTGGTAGGGCGCTCGCCGTGGAATATTGCTCACGCGGGTTCAAAGTGTATGCCACGGATATTGTTTTTAGCCAGGAGACTCTAAATTTTTTTACTGAGGAGGACAAAAAGGGTGACGGACGTATAATCACGAGACAATTGGATGTCACTAGGCCAGAGGACATTTCTGAGGTTTGGACTTTTGTGAAAGGCGACCATGGAAACAAATTGGACATTTTATACTGCAATGCGGGCATTGCACAGGCCACCAACATGACAGACGTAACAGACGAACAGATCGACAAAATTTATCAGGTGAACCTGTTCGGTCCTATGAGATTGGTTCGACAATTTAGCAAGATGGTTATTAATGCGCATGGCACAATTGCATTTTCTGGATCTGTTGCAAAATCTTTACCTGTAATCTCTCATGGCCTTTACGGGTCTTCGAAGGCAGCATTGGACGAATATGCATACTGTCTCCATACTGAGCTCAAACAGTACGACGTGAAGGTTGTTGATGTTGTTGGAGGGTACATTGACACGGGGCTGCTTCCCCGGTATGCAGGAAATGACGACATCCCGGAGAGCTCAATCTACAAATTTGAGGAGTACCTCCAGCGTAATGCCGAAAAAGGGAGGATAATGGTAGAAGAGGGAGCGCGAGGTATGCCCGTTGAAGTGTTTGCCAAGAGAGTGGTTGACCAACTTGAGTCTTGCATAACGAGGGATACCGTCAGAATCTTCGAGGGCCATAGAAGCGGACGAGCTGACGTGCTCTCGAAACTTGCACCAGCGGGTTGGCTAGCTAACCGTTCATTAAAGAAGTACAGTCTTGATTTCGACTATAGGGCTCACTTAGAAGTGGGCGACAAATTCGAGCCAGAGTGTGGAGGTGATTCTGAGGGAAACGGTACCACATAACGAACTGCTACTGGTTTGTGCGGCACCCATGAGCCCTAGAGTATGGAGCCTGGGAAGTTTGGACTATCAGGCGATCGCTGCCGGACCTTGAGGGGCCAGCTATTTGTAGGATGTTACATTAATATTATTACCTGATGCTGAGTAAACTAGACTCGGAGATCGTAGAAAATAGATTTGATGTGACGGAAAAACATGATCCACCGCCCCAGTGAGGGGTTAATCCAGCCGATGTCTAGGACAAACGAATGTGGGATGACAAAACGAGGCCACAAGACCACCCCAGATTCCAGAAAAGACAAGTTCTGCACATCTGCCTGCCGTTCATCGCCTTGAAAATATGAATTCACCCTGCATGCTCCGTCGGCACAAACTTGGAGAAACCCCGGAATTTTTGCGGATTTACCCCAGAAAACACTTTTCCCAGGCACCGGAACAACTTTTCTCGCAAGCACATACATTACCGTGCATATCAACTCCAAATACTGTAAAGCTTGAAAGCAAAGTTGTTCCGGCGAGAGTTTGTGCTGCTGCTTTGAGAAGTGTCAGCATTCAGGGCTTCGAATTATCAGGACGTCTCATGAGGTCCGCTCTCCCGTTTGTGCCTCGAGCTGCTCCTGCTATGAAAATGAGGTCTTGGAAGTGATCTTACTAGTTTATCACCGCTGCTATATAAAGTAGAAGTTCCCCGGCGGCACTCGGGCCTCGCTATCATGTTTGATCTAGCATCAACCGACAATCATCAAAAATCAAAAGCCATGGAATTGTTATTGGCTTGGTTCACCCTCTTAGCGGTATGTGTACAATGTGCACCTTTAGCTGGGGTCACTATTGACACAAGCTACTCTCAAAACTCCAGCGTCTCTGACGAATATCTCACTTCTCCGGCATTTTACCCAACTCCACAAGGTGGTCGTTTCAATGATTGGAAATGGGAACAAGCCTACAAATATGCCCGTTCTTTAGTCGATCAGATGACAATTGCTGAAAAGGTTAACTTGACTTCAGGAAATGGTGACTACAATGGACCCTGCTCAGGGAACACTGGGTCTGTTCCTCGTTTGAATATCAGCAATTTATGTCTTCAAGATGGACCTTTACAGATCAAAGCTGAACTCACTACGGTCTTTCCTTGTGGTCTCGCTACTGCTGCAACTTTTAACAAGCAGTTGTTTTATGACCGTGCTGTTGCCCTTGGCGCTGAGTCACATGGGAAAGGTATTGATATGTTATTGGGCCCGGTGTATGGCCCAATGGGTGTTAAAGCTCACGGGGGTAGAGCCTGGGAAGGTACTGGTCCCGACGCCTACCTAGCAGGCGTTGCAGCTCACTTGCAAACTCTGGGTATTCAATCTCAAGGTGTCATCTCTGTTGCAAAGCACCTGATTGGTAACGAACAAGAACACTATAGATTTAGCTCCGATGACGATGTCATTGCCCTTGATTACGATTACAATGTCTCTGCTGCCCTTTCTGCCCAAATTGACGACAGATCAATGCACGAGTTATACTTATGGCCATTTGCTGAAGCTGCTAGAGCAGGCGCTGGATCTGTCATGTGTTCCTACAACCGTGTGAATGGTTCCCAATCCTGTCAAAATTCGTACTTGCTGAATTACCTACTGAAGGAGGAGCTTGGTTATCAAGGATTTGTTATGACCGATTGGTATGCCCTCTACGCCGGCGTTGATGCTGCTATTGCTGGTGTTGATATGTCAATGCCTGGCTATCCAGAGTATTCCTCTGGAAACTGGACCCTTGCTACTTTAAATGGCTCTTTGCCGATGGAAAGACTGGACGATATGGTCACTAGGGTGCTTGCATCTATGTCATATGTTGGTGTTTGCAATCCTGAAGGACCAAATTTCAACTCGCAAACTGATGATACTTATGGCCATGAATTTTATGTTCAAGACAAAGGTGCAATTAAAATGTTAAATCAACATGTGGATGTTCGTTCCGAGTTCAGTAGAGCAGTTTCCGTGAAAGCAGCTACAGAAGCAATTGTTTTACTGAAAAATGAGAATGACGCTCTACCATTGAAAAAGTCCAAGTACAATAGTGCAGTCTTACTGGGTTCTGCCGCTGGTGAAGATCCTATGGGAACATCTTGTTCTCAAACTGGTTGTGACATTGGTGCTGTTGGTACAGGCTACGGTTCAGGTGGTGGCCGTTTCAGCTATTTTGTGACCCCTGCTGACGGGTTTTCACAGAGATGTATCGAAGAAGGAATTGGCTATGATTTCATTCCTGAATCCTGGGACCAGAGCGCCGCTATGACAGCTGCGGCTGATGCCGATGTCGCTGTTATAGTGGCTAACAGTGTTGCTGGTGAAGAGCTTTACATCTTAGATGGTAACAGTGGTGATCTGAACAACTTAACCCTATGGCACAATGCTGAACCCTTGATCGAGAACATCACTACGGTCTGCAACAACACCATTGTTGTCATTACATCTGATGCTCAAGTTGATATCTCTGCATTCATTGAAAACGAAAATGTTACTGCTGTGATCATCTCATCATATCTGGGTCAAGACACAGGTACCGCTTTAGCGAATATCTTGTTTGGTGATGAAAGTCCTTCTGGTAGACTGCCATACTCGATTGCTAAGAATGTCACACATTATATTCCATTAGTTAGAAACGTCACGCAAGATGAACCAGTGGACCCTTTACACGACTACTCCATTTTCGTTGATTACAAGCTGTTTGATGAAGAGGATATCCCAGTCTATTACGAGTTCGGTTATGGTTTGTCCTACTCCAACTTCTCCCTCTCTGAGATGAATGTCATCACCGTCGAGGAATTAACCGAGGATATCGAAGAAGCATTGGCAAACTACACTGATGTCTACCCTTCTACTGGCTCTCGTGATCCTTCCGAGAATTACTTCCCAGAAGGCTTTGAACAATTGGAAGACTGGTACTACCCTTACATCTATTCCAACACTACTATTTCCAATGGTTCCTATCCATACTGTGACGACTACTCTACCACTCAAAGAGATGCCCCAGTCTCCAAGGCCGGTGGTGGTATTGGTGGTAATCCACATCTATGGGACGTTGGTTATGTGGTGACTGCTAAAACCACCAACAGCGGTGAAGTCCCAGGCGCTTGGGTTCCACAATTGTACGTTTCCTTTCCAGACTCTGAGGATTTCCCAACACCCCCAGTTCAGTTACGTGGATTTGACAAGGTGTTCTTGGAACCTGGCAAAAGCGCTTACTCCTCCTTTGAGATCACCAGAAAAGATTTATCTGTCTGGGATACCACTACCCAATCCTGGAAGGTTTTGAGAGGTGATTATACTTTCTACGTTGGTAGCTCGTCAAGACAATTGGAATTGTCCCAAACCATTACTATCAACTAATTAACGACCGAATAGCTGAGATTATTTCTTCTGATCTCGACTAGAATGTATTAATATGGCTTTATATATATAGGGAAATGAACAGCGTTCAGTTTTCGATAGAGGGATATTGAAGTAGTATTCAATAAGTAGTTTGAATAAAATAGAGTAGGCCCAAGAGGGCTAAAAGCGACATCTTATTGATCTAGATTCTATACCTAAGAATTTAATCGTTAATTAGTCTAGCGTATAGTCAGGAATTCAGTCCGACAATCTTCTGTTTGAAAAGAGAGTCAGCAGCCTATGCTCGCTTCTAACAAGTCTCTGAATAATTTATGTGCCCCATAAGTCTGTGGACAGATAGTAGTGCTTCTTTTAACTCCTATGCCCTGCATGTCTTGTCTGTACAAATTTGAGGAACCCCGTATTTACTCGCATGTACCCCAGAAACCTGGAGACTTTTTCCCTTGACCGGAACATTTTTTGCGCAAACTCTGATCAGCACAAAAACTGCATTTCAATCATACATCCTACCGAATATTTACTCCGAAGACTTGCGACGAGTGTTGTTTCAGCGAGAGTTTGTGCTTTGGAAGATCACCTGTCTGAAATGCGTATTGTGGGGAGATTGTGGGAGGTGCACTATGCCGCTTCTTCCTCTAGCTGCCTCAACTGCTAGATTGAGGTCTTGTGAGTTTGGAAAACTATTTAAACACCCACAAGCCTTCCGTTATGTTCTTCTAGACTTGTTCACAAATCCAGCCGGACCTAGTGGAAAACTACCATCTTCTACCTAAGGCTTAACTATCATGAAGCTTTTGTTGGTTGCTTTGTTGTCAGTCTTGTTTACATTTGTCCAGTGCGTACCATTGGCCGGCGTCAATATTGACACACGCTATGCCCAAAATTCCAGCGCCTCTAATGAATATCTTACTTCTCCTGCTTTTTATCCTACTCCCCAAGGTGGCCGTCTCAATGATTGGAAATGGGAACAAGCTTATAAATATGCTCGCTCGTTGGTTAGCCAAATGACTATCGCCGAGAAAGTCAATTTGACGTCAGGGGTTGGTATGTATAACGGGCCTTGTTCCGGTAATACTGGTTCTGTGCCTCGCTTGAACATCACCACCCTGTGTCTTCAAGACGGTCCTCTACAGATTGAAACCGATCTTGCTACGGTATTTCCATGTGGTCTTGCTACGGCCTCTACCTTCAACAAACAGTTGTATTACGACCGTGCTGTTGCCCTCGGCGCTGAGTCCCATGGCAAAGGTATTGACATGTTGTTGGGTCCCGTGTATGGTCCAATGGGGGTGAAAGCTCAAGGTGGTAGAGCTTGGGAGGGAACGGGTCCTGATGCATATCTTGCTGGTGTGGCGGCCTACTTGCAAACTCTCGGCATCCAGTCTCAAGGGGTCATCTCTGTTGCAAAGCATTTGATCGGCAACGAGCAAGAGCATTATAGATTCAACTCCGATGATGAACTTATTGATCTTGATTATGGTCACAATGTCTCGGCTGCTATCTCTTCTCAAATTGACGATAGAGCAATGCATGAACTTTACTTGTGGCCGTTCGCTGAAGCAGCGAGGGCTGGTGCGGGCTCCTTCATGTGCTCTTACAATCGTGTCAATGGCTCGCACTCGTGCCAAAATTCATACTTGTTGAATTACTTGCTGAAAGAAGAGCTTGGATATCAAGGATTTGTTATGACTGACTGGTATGCCCTTTATGCAGGCGTTGATGCTGCAGTTGCTGGTGTGGACATGGCCATGCCTGGATATCTCGAGTATTCATCCGGGAATTGGACACTGGCTACCTTGAATGGGTCGCTACCTATGGAGAGACTTGATGACATGGCCACCAGAATTCTTGCATCGATGTCCTATGTGGGTGTTTACAACCCTGAAGGACCAAACTATAGCCTGCGTACCGATGAGACATATGGCCATGAGTACTACGAACAAGAGAAAGGTGCCATCAAAATGTTGAACCACCATGTCGATGTCCGTACTGAGTTCAGCAGAGCTGTTTCCCTCAAAGCTGCGACCGAAGCCATTGTGTTGTTGAAAAATGAAAACGGTGCTCTACCTCTGAAGAAGTCCAAGTATAACAGTGCTGTTCTACTTGGTGCAGCTGCCGGAGATGATCCTTCAGGGACTTCCTGCTCTCAACTTGGCTGCGATGCTGGTGCTGTTGGTACAGGGTATGGTTCCGGTGCCGGTTCTTTCAGCTATTTTGTTACTCCTGCCGACGGCTTTTCTGAAAGGTGTATCAAGGAAGGGATTGGCTATGATTTTATTCCTGAATCATGGGATCAAACTGATGCTATGTCTGCCGCTGAGACTGCCGATGTTACAATCATCGTCGCTAACAGTGTGGCAGGTGAAGAGATATCAATAGTGAGTGGGAATAGCGGTGATTTGAACAACTTGACATTGTGGCATAATGCAGAGCCACTGATTGAGAACATTACCACAGTCTGTAATAACACGATTGTCGTAATCACCTCAGATGCGCAAGTTGATATTTCTAGATTTATCGACAATGAGAATGTTACCGCCGTGATCATATCATCATATTTGGGACAAGATGCCGGTACAGCTTTGGCCAAAATTTTGTTTGGTGATGAAAGTCCATCAGGAAGATTGCCATACACCATTGCCAAAAACACCACACACTATATTCCACTCGTTAGAAACGTTACCGAAGATGAGCCAGTCGACCCGTTGCATGACTATTCGATTTTTGTTGATTACAAGTTATTCGACGAGGAAGATATTCCAGTTTATTACGAATTCGGTTATGGTTTGTCTTACTCCAATTTTACCCTATCAGATATGAATGTCATTACTATTGAAGAATTTACTGAAAATATTGAAGAGACACCTTCCAACTACACCGAGGTCTACCCATCCACTGGTTCTCGTGATCCATCCGAGAACTACTTCCCAGAAGGGTTTGAACAGCTCGAGGACTACTTCTATCCTTACATTTATTCCAATACCACCATTTCTAATGGCTCTTACTCATACTGTGAAGACTATTCTACCACCCAAAGGGCTGCTCCGTTCTCTAAGGCTGGTGGAGGTATCGGTGGTAATCCACACTTATGGGACGTTGGATACGTGGTGACGTCTAAGACCACTAACAGTGGTGATGTTCCAAGTGCGTGGGTTCCACAGTTGTACGTATCCTTCCCGGATTCTGATGATTTTCCAACACCCCCTGTCCAACTACGTGGATTTGATAAAGTATTCTTAGAGCCTGGAAAGAGCGCTTATTCTTCCTTTGAAATCACTCGAAAAGATTTATCGGTGTGGGATACCACAACTCAATCTTGGAAGATTTTGAGAGGTGATTATACTTTCTACGTTGGTAGTTCGTCAAGACTACTGGAATTATCTCAGACCGTTTCCCTTAACTAAAGGCTTCTTTCTGTGAGAAATGAAGTATAACAAATAATGAACTCGTGAAAGCTAAACAGTTATGCTGAACCACAACGAACACTTGAGGTCTTTTCTTTCTGACTTTACGTATGTAGCTTTTGACTACATGGACAGTTCACCTGTGTAAGCTTTTCTTCTGTAATCAACAAAGCACCAGATCTCATTGAGCCTGTGAAATCTCGACGCTCAACTGACTCAATTCTACTATCACGTGTTGAATTCTAGAGGCTTTGTGTTTTGACATTCTACTGGGGCAGTCATCTTAAGGATGGCTCTTCTATATTTCAGCTTTTAGGCTTCAGGTGATATCTTGAAATGAAGGATAGCTCATTGCTCGAACTATTCACACAATTCCCAATAACACACCGGCTAAGGGCGACATTCATGTAATTTGTAAACCTTATAGTTTGAAATAGGCCGATTGAGTTATTCCACCCTGCATGGAGAATCCCCGGAAATTTTGCGGACGTACCCCAGAACTTTGCCCCACGTAAAATTTAGTCAGCGCATGCAGCATATTTTGAAAGTCTTATAGCATCATACAGAATGCACATTATTTTGCAGCTGAAGCCTGGAAGAAAAGCTGTTCCAGCGAGAGTTTGAGCTTTTTGAAGTCACCGTTCGAGACTCTCTTCTGTGGGGACGTCTCGTGTGTCCACTTATGCCGGTGATTACCCGAGATGCTGCCGCTGCAGAAATGAGGTATCCGAGAACTATATAAACTAGCCATCCACCTCCTCGGGTTTTGAGGTCGTTATCAGGTTTAATCTGAAACTAACGGATCATCTTCTACATCGACATCATGAAGGTGTTTCTTGGGTGTTTGACTTTTCTGCTTGCAATGGTTCATTGTGTACCAGTGGCAGAATTCACTATCAACACAAACTATTCTCAAAACTCAAGCGACTCTGATGAATATCTTACATCTCCAGCCTTCTACCCAACACCACAGGGTGGTCGTTTTAATGATTGGAAATGGGAACAGGCCTATAAATATGCCCACTCGCTTGTTGATCAAATGACCATTGCTGAAAAGGTCAATTTGACCTCTGGGATTGGTATGTCCAATGGCCCATGTTCTGGTAACACTGGTTCCGTGCCCCGCTTGAACATCTCCACAATGTGTCTTCAGGATGGTCCATTGCAAGTGGAGACTGATCTTACTACTGTGTTTCCTTGTGGTTTGGCTACGGCTTCCACTTTCAATAAACAGTTGTTTTACGACCGTGCTGTTGCTCTTGGTGCCGAATCCCATGGCAAGGGTGTTGATATGCTGTTGGGCCCTGTCTATGGACCCATTGGTGTAAAAGCACAAGGTGGTAGAGTTTGGGAAGGCACTGGTCCTGACGCTTACTTGGCAGGTGTTGCAGCCTATTTACAGACCCTAGGTATCCAATCTCAAGGTGTTATCTCTGTCGCAAAGCATTTTATTGGAAATGAACAGGAACACTACAGATTCAGCTCAGATGACGAGATAATTGCTCTTGACTACGACCACAATGTTTCTGCTGCTATTTCTGACCAGATTGATGACAGAGGAATGCATGAATTGTACCTATGGCCATTTGCGGAAGCGGCCAGAGCAGGTGCTGGGTCCTTTATGTGCTCCTACAACAGAGTCAATGGCTCCCATTCGTGTCAAAACTCGTACCTGTTGAATTATTTGTTGAAAGAAGAGTTAGGATATCAAGGATTTGTTATGACTGATTGGTACGCAATGTACTCCGGGGTTGATGCTGCTGTGGCCGGGGTTGATATGTCCATGCCAGGCTATCTGGAGTACTCCTCAGGAAACTGGACTCTGGCCACTTTGAATGGCTCCTTACCAATGGAAAGACTCGATGATATGGCTACAAGAATCTTAGCGGCCATGTCATATGTTGGAGTTTACAACCCAGAAGGTCCAAACTTCAGCGCCCTCACTGACGACACTTACGGGCACGAGTTTTACACTCAGAGTAAAGGTGCTATCAAGATGCTGAATCAGCACATTGATGTACGTAGTGAGTTCAGTCGAGCTGTCTCTTTGAAAGCTGCGACAGAAGCAATTGTCTTGCTGAAGAATGAGAACAATGCTCTACCTTTGAAGAAGTCTAAATATAATAATGCTGTCTTACTGGGAAGTGCAGCTGGTGATGATCCATCCGGGTCTTCCTGTGCTCAGACAGGTTGTGAAGTAGGTGCTGCAGGTAGTGGGTATGGTTCTGGTGGGGGTAGCTTCAGTTACTTCGTCACTCCTGCTGATGGCTTCTCCGAAAGGTGCATTGAAGAAGGAATCAGCTACGATTTCATTCCTGAATCTTGGGATCAAACTGCTGCCATGACTGCTGCTGAGTCTGCAGATGTTGCTATAATTGTAGCAAACAATGAAGCGGGCGAAGAGCTCTACATTGTCGATGGTAACAGTGGGGATTTGAACAACTTGACCTTGTGGCATAATGCAGAGCCACTTATTGAGAACATTACGACAGTCTGTAATAACACGATTGTCGTCATCACTTCGGATGCGCAAGTTGATATCTCAGCTTTTATTGATAATGAGAATGTGACTGCTGTAATTATTTCATCCTACTTGGGACAAGACGCTGGTACTGCTTTGGCAAAGATCTTGTTTGGTGATGAGAACCCATCGGGGAGATTGCCTTACTCGATTGCTAAGAACACAACTGACTATATCCCAATTGTCAGAGATGTTACAGTGGATGAACCAGTGGACCCTTTACACGACTACTCCATTTTCGTTGATTACAAGCTGTTTGATGAAGAGGATATCCCAGTCTATTACGAGTTCGGTTATGGTTTGTCCTACTCCAACTTCTCCCTCTCTGAGATGAATGTCATCACCGTCGAGGAATTGACCGAGGATATCGAAGAAGCATTGGCAAACTACACTGATGTCTACCCTTCTACTGGCTCTCGTGATCCTTCCGAGAACTACTTCCCAGAAGGCTTTGAACAATTGGAAGACTGGTACTACCCTTACATCTATTCCAACACTACTATTTCCAATGGCTCGTATCCATACTGTGACGACTACTCTACCACTCAAAGAGATGCGCCAGTTTCCAAGGCCGGCGGTGGTATTGGTGGTAATCCACATCTATGGGACGTTGGTTATGTGGTGACCGCTAAGACCACCAACAGCGGTGAAGTCCCAGGCGCTTGGGTTCCACAATTGTACGTTTCCTTTCCAGACTCTGAGGATTTCCCAACACCCCCAGTCCAGTTACGTGGATTTGACAAGGTATTTTTGGAACCTGGCAAAAGCGCTTACTCCTCCTTTGAGATCACCAGAAAAGATTTATCTGTCTGGGATACCACTACCCAATCCTGGAAGGTTTTAAGAGGTGATTATACTTTCTACGTTGGTAGCTCGTCAAGACAATTGGAATTGTCACAGACCATTACTATCAACTAACTTTTACGACTACAGGTTGAGCTTCTTTGGTTCTATGCTCAGCTAAGCTGTGTATCAGTTATTGGTCTTATACCCAAAATTAAAAGTTTTTAGACATTTTATAACATTTGTAGTACCTCTCATCGTGATAATCAATTGTTGAATATTTACAAAAAAGTCTGTCAAATTGCAAGTGATATATGGGCCCAGTCTATGATAACGATGATTTTCAGTCGAATAATCCCTCTTCACCTAGAATCTCTTTACTAAGTTCGATGACATTCTCTAGCTCTTCAGTGATCTTAGTAAATGCCCTAGCAAATGCCATACCATGAATCTGTGTCCAATGTGTTTTCAAAAAGTCCTTTGATAAGTCCTTTTTACTATTTGTATGTCTCAACGACTCAATTTCGTTCAGTCTTTCTTGTAGCTGGTTCATAATCCCCTCTTTATTATTGCATTTTTGCTCTTGCTCGTATCTTTCAGTTTCCACTTCGGCTATCATGTCGTATAGTTTCTTTCTAGCGCTAATTGCGCTTGGGAGGTACCTTGGGATCTGTGTTTTGTTCATGAACCCGTTTGATAAAATGAAGAAATTAAAGATAACTGTTGATATAGAGTCTCTTCTAAAAGAAAGCAATTTTTCCACTGACTTTGGATCTTGACCTTCCCAGATTTTGAAGAACATACCAGACATTCTGGCCTCAATGATCTTCTCCAACAGTATTCCACATGAAATGATCAACTCTTTGAAACTTTCCAGTTTTAATCTATGCCCAATAGGGATCTGGTCACCAACATTATCCAACAAATTCTCAATACAGTTCTTGAACTGAGTCATTCTAACCTCTCTGATGTTTGCTAACTCCAACGTCAGCTCAGTGGGATCATCAGACTCGTCTCTGTACAGATATCTCTCACTGACACTTTGATAACTTTGTCCAATGAAGTGCAGCAATGATGCAAATGCCTGGTAAATTTCTGAATTTGAGTAGTAAGGTAGTATGAAGATTGAAATATTGGATATTAAGACAGAAACAAGAATACAACCAATCAAGATCCATGAATATTTACTCGTCTCTTCATCGGTGGAAATTTCATTGAATGTAACCATACTAAACGTCAGAATCATAACGGATCCACTTCTCCATTTATTCAAACACAGCAAGGCAGACATGGAGCATACAACCATTCCAATGATAGCAACAACGTACTCTTTCCCATTCCAACTATCATCAAGGGCTTCTTTACACCCATATCCAATTGCACCACCAATAGCAGCTGAAAACAATCTCATCGATAAGTCCCTATGAATGTACCCTTCTTTAGGACTGATCAACCAGTATGCTAACACGCAGCCCCAAACTCCATTGGCCTGATAAAACCAACCTGATTCGAACAACCATCCAGGTAAACATATAAATACAAGGATAATGGAAATCTTGATGGACTGGAGTGTTTCGAACGATGTGACCATTCTAGAAAGTAGGTATAGCTTATATCTCCATGGATTTGTAGAATGCGTATTGAAGTCATTATGGTCAATTGCACGAATAGCTTGTGGCTTAGATCCAGATCTTTCAAGTTCTGGTGACTCCTGTTCATGTTTCCATCTCGATGTATTCAAGTTATAGATCCTTTCAAAGGCATCATTGACATCATCATTCATCCTGTAGTAATTGTACTCAAAGTCAAACCCCAGATCTGTTAGACAGTTTGGAGATAGACGCTGTAATGCTCTGAAGATGGGATAGTCTGGTGCATAGAGGGATAGTTTGGAGGAAGATGTTGTCATACTGATAATGTTCGATAATTCCAGTAGTTTAACTGCTGCATTTCTCAGGTATCTGATTGTAAGAAACACATTGATAATCTTCTCATCGTTCAGCAAATCTTTGCAAAAATATCTGGACTTTGTGAATGATTTATAGGACTTATCCAACTGAAGAATATTGGTTTGTAAATTGTTGTAAATGGTACTGTGTGACTCAGATTCTTGTTTAGTAGACCGACTTTTCAAAGAGGTTTCAGATTCAGAAACGAGGTCAATCATGGATTTTATCAACTCAAAAAAAGGTTTCTTGAAGTGACTAGTGACAATCGAGACATAGATTGTTTGTGAATTCAAGCCTGGTGTAAAATGCTGCATGTTTAATGGTGGCTGAGGATTGGGCATAGGTGTCATTAACCCAGATATGTTGTTTGATGTTCCATTGGAAGTGTTGAATCCGGATTTTTCAGGGGACTCATAGTCGTTATCACTTGTCGTGTTATAGATATTTGTTGGGGTGGGAATGACTCTCAGTGGAGTGACAATCATGTTTAAGCAATTTCTGATCTGTTTTAGATGATCCGTTCTCCAAAAGGAAAGCTTGTACTCATTACTAAAATCTCTGTAGTCGCTTGAGAGATTCATCATGTAAACCACCATTTGTTTCTGCAACCCCAAAATATCCTCGACCCTTTCTTCATTAGTAATATAGAGCTCTTCGAGCATGTGCTTAACACCTCCGATAGTGGTTTGAAGTGACGAGACAAGTTTCTCATAACCGAAGTCAGGGAAAACTAACACTGAAACAGCCAACCCAATACAGATCCCAAAGGCATATGGTACCGAGATCTCGAAATAAGACCTCCACTCAACATTTGTGGCATACAAATTCACGTCCACAGTAAGAAATATCAAGGACAACCCGGAAGACAAGAAGATGTAGTAGAACCGCGGGATCTTGGCTTTCATCCAGTTCATCATGAGCAGTCCGAGAAACAAGCCTCCAAACAGCACACCACCAGGGTGGTTTCTCGTGGGCTGAGTCACCACTGATAAATATCGAGCAAGTGCACTCCATCCAAGACCGATTGCAAGCCCTAATATTGACTGGAGCGTCATTTCCAACTGGGCACCGACGGTGTGAACAGGATGATGAATTATTGTTGAGACTAATATCCAGGTAGAATAGCTCCCGAGCCAATGATGTACAGGCCTCACGAGACACAAGATTAAGGCAATGAGATATGCCACACAAAACTTCAAAACGTCTTCCCACTTGGTCTGCTGAATGTGCGGCAGCAGTTCAATATATGTCCACCAACCTTTGGGCTCTTTCATTTTTTTCTTATTATTGCTGTTGTCAGTGGTATTATTATCCTCACCATCATTACCACTCCCTATTATATTGCGAGGCTTTGTATAGATGGGGTCAAAAAACCCATCTCTGAGCTCAAAAGTCTCAAAATTTTCGAGCTCGTAGTTTGGTTTGTTGTGCAGAAGTTGATTCAGTTTTAGCTGGGACATTGAAGTTCTTGGGGTTGTGGGATTTGACGTCCGCAAGGAGTCAGACGAGGGCTTGAGGGTGCTCCTCAGCAGATTCCTCGTGTCCCTGGGGAAATCCATTGTAGGTCTTAACTTGTGTTAAACTGCGAATATATGGACAACTTGGGCATAGAGAGAGTATGAGATATTCCAATATTTTTATTGGTGATGATGTTGATCAATTTTTTTTGAGTGCAGATAGGGTGTGAAAACTGACGCACACGAACGCATGATTTTTAGGCTACTGTTACCGAATTTTTGCTCTACAACTTCGAGAGAAAGTCCTATTGATACTGGGAGTGGTTTATATAGTGCTATTCGTGACTTATCTACTGGAGAATGAGTCAACAGTGCTTCGTTGTGATTAAATCCCCTTTCCTTACCACGGTGTGTGGCTCATCACTTGACACATTCGGAGTTTAACCTCGGAAAAATTATCAGTTACCATCATGAGATTCTTCCCTACAAAGTTTGTATATGTTTATATGTTTATATGAACTACACTTCTTAATAACCAAAAATTAATCATTTTTCAAACACACCAAAAAAAGATCTTATTTTATACAAATTTACTCATGAACCAAGCTTATAAAAGATTTTTATTTAATAAAATGCAGAAGTACAGTATTTATGAAACTCAATCTTAACGAGTAGCCATAGCCTTGGTAACAACTCTCTTCAAACCAACTTCAGCCTTTCTGTAGTCATCAGCGGAAGATTCTTCGATTTCTAAAGCAGCTAAAGCATCAGACAAAGCAGCTTCGATCTTGTCTTTAGAACCACGTTTTAATTTAGAAGACAAAACTGGATCGGTAACAGTAGCTTCGATAGAGGCAACGTATGATTCCAATCTTTGTTTAGCTTCATGACGTTTAGAGAAGGCATCGTCGGAAGATTTGAATTTTTCAGCATCTTCAATAGCCTTTTCAATCTCAGAAGTAGATAATCTACCAACAGCGTTAGAAATAGTGATGTTGGCGGACTTACCAGTGGATTTTTCAACAGCAGTGACCTTCAAGATACCATTGGCATCAACTTCGAAAATAGCTTCCAAAACTGGTTCACCAGCTTGCATTGGTGGGATGTTTTTCAAGTCAAATTCACCCAACAAAGTGTTTTCAGCACAGTTGACACGTTCACCTTGGTAGACTGGGAATTGAACAGTGGTTTGGTGGTCAGCAACAGTGGTGAAAGTTCTTCTCTTGATGGTTGGAACAGTGGTGTTTCTTGGAACAACTGGAGCGAAAACGTTACCTTGCATAGCAACACCTAAGGATAATGGAGTAACATCCAACAATAACAAGTCTTTGGTGTCATCGGAGGTAGATTGACCAGTCAAGATAGCACCTTGAACAGCAGCACCGTAAGCAACGGCTTCATCTGGGTTGATGGATTTTTCTAATTGTTTACCATCAAAGAAGTCAGACAAAAGTTTTTGAACTTTTGGAATTCTGGTGGAACCACCGACTAAGACAACTTCATCAATTTGAGATTTAGCGATCTTGGCATCTTTCAAGACTTGTTCAACTGGCTCTAAAGTAGATTTGAATAGAGCATCGTTGATAGCTTCGAATCTAGCTCTGGTCAAGTTAGCGGAGAAGTCTTCACCTTCAGACAAGGAGTCAACTTCAACAGTGGTGGTAGCGACGGAAGACAAAGTTCTCTTAGCTCTTTCAGCAGCAGTTCTTAATCTTCTTAAAGCTCTAGCATCACCAGAGATATCTAAACCGGTCTTCTTGTTGAATTCAGCTTTGAAGTGTTCCAATAAGTTGGTATCGAAATCTTGACCACCTAAATGGGTATCACCGGCAGTAGCCTTAACAGTGAAGACACCACCAGCCAAGTGTAATAGGGAAACATCGAAAGTACCACCACCTAAATCGAAGATTAAGACATGTCTTTCTTTGTCAGACTTACCGGCACCTAAACCGTAAGCGATAGCGGCAGCAGTTGGTTCGTTGATGATACGTAGAACGTTCAAACCGGCAATGGCACCAGCATCTTTGGTAGCTTGACGTTGAGCATCGTTGAAGTAAGCTGGGACAGTAATAACAGCCTTTTCAACTTTTTGACCAATCTTGGCTTCAGCAGTTTCTTTCATCTTAGTCAAAACCATGGAGGAGATTTCTTGTGGAGAGAAAGTTTTGTTTTCACCTAAGTATTCAACTTCAATTAATGGAGCTTCATCCTTTTCGATGACTTTGAATGGCCATGTTTTGATATCTTTTTGGACAGAGTCTTCATCGAAACGACGACCAATCAAACGCTTGGCATCGAAGACGGTGTTCTTTGGGTTCAAAGCAGCTTGGTTCTTAGCAGCGTCACCGATCAATCTTTCTTCAGCAGTGAAAGCAACGAAAGATGGAGTAACACGGTTACCTTGTTCGTTGGCAATAATTTCGACAGCAGAGTCGTAAGTAGCAACACAAGAGTAGGTAGTACCTAAATCGATACCGATAGCACCTGGGAAAACACCTTCAGCCATTTTGTATGTATGAAGTTAATCAATTGGGATTAAGAAGCTGGAATAGAAGAAGAGTTTCTTGAAGGAAAAAAAAATTTCAAAAATTTTCACCACACTCTCTCGCCAAAAAAAAAATAAGAAAAAAAAAACACTGAAAAATTTTGATGAGAGGCATGCGTCCGAATCGGGACTGCTACCATAATTAGCGGAGTTTACCCGTTGTGCTGAAAAATACACTTTGTTGTTGTGTGGTCAGCGTAATCCCGGTACCTAAGAGTTGAGTTTTTGTATGTCTGCTAAAAGAATTATGCGTCCTTCTTTCAAAAGGTTCGAGTTATCTGTTGATAAAATCATCTACAGGCCAATATGGCATGTATTAGAGGCTCTTTTGTGTCATGTTTCTAGAACTTATGATCTGAAGCTGCTGTGTCTCAATAGCAAGATGTCAATTATCCACCTATCAGCTCATGTTTATGAAAAATGGTGGTGCACGATCAGATAGCCATTTAGGTAACACTAATACGGTTGATCTTCATCCAGCCTGAACTGATAGATCTCTTTCTCAATCATCTTCATAGCTTCCTTAACCTGTCTCCTGGTTCCAGTTATTTTTATGAATTGAGTTTGTTCACCTCCCAATCGTTTTGATTGGTTTGCAGATTGCAAGTTTACAATATTAGCAACATCAAATGCATTATTGATTGTATTCAATGGAACTACTTTCACATTGGCTTTTGTCTGCTCACGAATTTCTTTTATCTTGTGGCCTTTTTTCCCAATAATGAACGTTACCTCTTTTCTTCTAAACTGGATTATTTTATAAGTTAGTGCATCATTATCAATAGTATTCTTTTCATTTGGCTGAGATTCTTGTTCTTTCTGCTGATGATTGGCATTTTTTATACTGGTCTCATTAGGGGAGACTGACTGCTGCGGGATCTCACGACGTGACAATGGCCTTATAAATCTCAAAATCTTTGTTGTCTGCAAGTATTGACTTGAGGTTTGCGGAGAAAGTGCTAATATATTATGGATCAACTCGTCCACATCAGGGGATGAGAGAGAGATCAAGTATCCAGGCACAAGAGCATATGGCGTTTTTGAAGTCTTGATCTCAGTTGAGTGTATCTGTTGTGGACAGTTGAAGGCAATTTCTCTGCTTGTCAAGATGTCGGCATAGTGGATGGCGTTTCTCGTGAAGAACAGGTCTAATATCTAAGTGTGGATGTTAGTGTCTGTCATGTATAAGAAAGCGTGACGCGTAACGCACTGTTCTCACGAATAATAGTGAACCTCTGGTCTCAAAATGGATGTCACCTGTGGAGGGCCCAATTTTGCTTATAGAAACTTGAGGAGCCAGCGGTTCAATAACAACTGCACCGACTCCATAGAGAGTGAGCCACTTGTAGATGCATGCTTGGTTGGTAATGATTCTGACATGAGCCTCTCCAGTAGAGTTGTCTTGTAGTTGTTTTTCGTCAACCTCAGCGGCAAACAGCTTGAAGCCCAACGAAGCTGAGGAGCGTTTCTCAAGTACTTGAAATGCCTGGTCGCATGGCGTAAGCTCATAGTAGATGGAAAAAGACATGTTTTTGGGCATGGAAAGGTACAGAAGTCGTGTGTATGAATGGTTTTCTTATTGGCGAAGGGAAGTGGAAGAAATACGATTTTCATGTAAGGAGCTATGATATTGAAGCTGATAAATATGCATATGTATATTGTTGAGAGAGGTTCAAAAGAACGACATATCCGTAAGTGTGATGGATTATATATTCAGTCAGTGAGATTATCAAAGACTACCAGGCATTGAAATGCACGAACTTCATCCATCCCATACCTATATGTCTACTCAACTAATCAATGCTTATAGCTCTCAATATGTAGAGCATCTACTATTGACACTTGAATCTGTCAACAATCAAAAATTGTGTCAATCTGTCAAACTGTATCGCCGTATCGAATATCGATTACTATTTTCGGTGTTGAACGCCCTTTAACCCCGTGATCTACTGAAGGACCAAGTTGATGTTCATCCACAGGGCACATTAACAGTTATTAGCTGAAGTCCAGTTTACTCATTGCGCAAACACCTGGTTGGCAAACTGTTCCTGTCAAGCTCTGATGCGTGTCCCGACGAGGGGGCATCTGATATAAAAAAGTTTGTATTCGCTTCTCTTGTCAGCGGCTACACAGTCAACGCTAGACAATCAAAACTAGCAATTAACATCCAACAATATGGCTCTTACTTGGTTCATCACTGGCTGTTCTTCTGGCTTCGGAAACTCTCTCGCAATTGCTGCATTGGCCAAAGGCGATAAAGTGGTTGCCACATCTCGTGATTCCTCTAAACTATCAGATTTGGAATATAAAGGTGCCGTGACCGCAGATTTCAACGTCAATGGGAGCACTGTAGATGTTCAAAAATCATTTGATGAGATCTGTGCAAAATATGGTCCAATTGATATCGTCGTGAACAATGCTGGTTATGGACAGCTTGGATCAATTGAAGAAAATGGTGTTGAAAATCTGAAAAAGCAGTACCAGACAAATGTGTTTGGCCCTATGAAAGTGGCAAACTCGGTGCTGCCTCATTTCCGTTCTAAGAAAGCTGGGTTGATCATCAATATTGGTAGTCGTGCTGGTTATGATGCTGATCCTTTCTTGGGTTTATATTGTTCCTCGAAAGCTGCTCTCCAGTGTTTGTCCAAGACTTTAGATGAAGAAGTCAAACCTTTTGGGATAAGATCTATTTTGATTGAGCCAGGTGTATTCAGAACCAAATTCCTGAGCTCTTTCAGTGATATCAAACAAAGATCAAATTTCTTGGCCGCGTCAATTACTGATTATGATCAAGCTAGAAGTGATGCTGAAAAGATGTTCTTAGATTTAGATGGGAAACAATTTGGTGATCCTGATATTCTAGTAGAATATCTAATTCAGATTGGCCATCAAGAAGGTGTTTTCAGAGAGGAGCTTCCTTCAGTTGTCACATTCGGCTCGGATTCAATAGCAAGCATTGAAGCAAATTGTAAAGGAAATCTCGAAAGGATTGAAGAATGGAAAAGTACCATTTTATCAACAGATAGAGCTGATTGGATGTGATTAATTTATCGCGTTCAAATGGAAGAAACAATTACCTAGGACACCTTTTCAAAGTCTGTAGCTACTCAAAACCTCTCGGGCGAAAGATCAAAAAAAAAAAAAAAAAAAATTGGAACCCGAACACCAACCTCATCGCTAAAAAAAAAATTTACTTTGAAGTCTAGTTTGACTTGATAAAGGTGAAGATCTCTCATATCTTATATCTTATATTTTTGCCATACTCTGTTAATAGCCAATATTACTTCAAGATGAAGTTAGATACTACTCATATGAGATACTTGACCCCTGATGACTTTCGCGTGCTGACAGCTGTGGAAATGGGGTCTCGTAATCATGAAGTTGTTCCAACTCCTTTGATTCATCAGATTGGTGGATTGAAATCTGTTTCTAATACGAATAGATGTATTTCAGATATTGCTAAACTGAAACTCATCCAAAAGCTAAGAAATGCCAAGTATGATGGGTATAGGTTATCTCATACCGGTTATGATTACCTTGCATTGAGATCAATGTTGAACAGAAAAACTCTTTATTCTATTGGTACCACGATCGGTGTTGGTAAAGAATCTGATATTTATTCTGCGTCAGATACAAGTGGACAAAAGAAAGTCCTGAAAATCCATAGATTGGGTAGAACTTCTTTTAAGACAGTTAAAAACAACAGAGATTACTTGAGAAATAGATCATCTGGATCTTGGATGTACCTATCAAGACTGGCTGCTAACAAGGAATACCAGTTCATGGAGACGTTATATTACAATGGATTTTCTGTTCCTGAACCTTTTGATTATAGTCGTCACTGTGTTTTAATGCAATGGATTGACGGATTCCCCATGAGAGCTTTAAGAAAACATTCTGATAAAAAGAGATTATACTCAAATTTGATGAAGTTTATTGTGAAGTTGGCAAACCATGGGTTGATCCATTGTGATTTCAATGAGTTCAATATTATCATCGTTCATGAAGACGTCAGAGATCAGTATCAAAATGATTTTATAGTCATTGATTTTCCTCAATGTATCTCTATTGAGCATGTCGATGCAGAATACTACTTCAAAAGAGATGTGGACTGTATCAGAAGGTTCTTCAAAAAAAAATTGGGCTATGAGCCAAAAGCTGACTCAAGTATGTTGGATACTGATGGGTACGGAGATGGGTATAAGTTCCCATATCCAGATTTCAAAAGAGATGTTTCTAGAATTGCTAGTTTAGATGTCCAAGTTGAAGCATCGGGATTCAGTAAGAAGAAGAAAGGTGACAGGGACTTGGAGGATGCTGTGGAGAGTATGAGAGCAGGATATGATGAGAATGAGGAAGAACAAGAGGTTGAAGAAGAAAACGGCGAAGATGAATCGGAGAGTGATTATGATGAAGATGCATATGACAGTGAATATGAGAGTGAAAGTGAAGAGGATGAAGAACAGGCCGAAGAAGAGGAGGAGGAAGAAAATGAAAGAATCATTCAAGCATTACAAGATGGTGTGAAGGAGTTGAAGATGGATAAACTAGGTAATTATATACTGGAAGAATGAACCATCATATCATGCACCTAAATGGATTTGTAGACGAGTTTGCAGAGAGATGAAGATGGCTCAGGTCGAAAACAGGTCAGGTTACACCTATTCTCGGACGTTATGGTGCTTCGTGCTCCATAAAGCAAGTTTCACTGAAAGAAAAGAGTTCCAGATGTTATTTCAGTCAAACGACTTGAAAGCAACGGCACATTTGGTTTAAGACACCTTTCAGAATTTCTACAACTTCGATATCTCTCTCACTTTATTAAATACTCTGTATTTTATTGTTTTTTTAACTCCCCCCTGTTTTTTAAACTTGTTATAAATCTATTATACAAAGACCAGATACTTATATGGAAGCAGATTACCATCTACCACCTTGTTGACCTGGTGGGCCACCTTGAGGGCCACCAAATCCACCTTGTTGACCACCGAAGCCACCTGGAGGACCACCTTGAGGACCACCGAAGCCACCTTGCTGACCCCCGAAACCTCCTGGTGGGCCACCTTGAGGACCTCCGAAACCACCTTGTTGACCACCAAATCCACCTTGTGGACCACCGTGATGACCACCTTGTTGACCACCGAAGCCACCTTGTTGACCACCAAATCCGCCCTGTTGGCCACCGAATCCACCTTGTGGACCGCCACGTTGGCCACCTTGTTGACTGTGTCTTTCTTCGTAACGTTCGTAAGTTTCTTCACCTTTGTGGACGGCAAAGGCACCAGCAGCAGCACCACCAATAGTTCCTAAAGTGGAGTGTTGACCACCTAATTTGTTACCAGCATAACCACCTGCAACGGCACCGGCCAATTCACCTAAGATACCTCTTTCACCTGTAAATAATGTTAGTATGATTGCTCGAGTAGCAATTGATCACTCCCCAGGAACATGACAACGTGAACAATTGAACAGGGAATCACTTGACTCTAATAAAGGATCAAATCACGATGTTGGAACCTTGAATCCTCATTTATTTTGAGATCAAAGTACGAGTCCCCGAGAAAAAAGAACACGTTCCGTTCCTAGATATAGATCAAATCAAACGATTACTCACCAGTTTCAGAGGTACCTTCTGGGGCTTTGCCCTCGTTTGGAGCAGTGTAAGTTTCAGTTGTTTCAGAAGAAGAGTAAAATTCGTTAGCAGACATTATTAATCAATTGATTGTGTAAGTATAGTTAAAAATACGTAAAGAGTTGTTCGTTGGACATCCAGGGGTATTTATACGCATGAGAACTACCCCCGCGATGAAATTCGATTTAATTGAATTCCGGCTGTGAGACGTTTCGAGGTGAAACAGAGGCGTTGTATTTACACGGTGATGGTCCTGTGCATTTCTTTTTCGGGCAAAGTGTTTGCGGTATAGCTTTATGATGTCATGAGGATATGTTTCGGGATTGTTACAGATCAGGATCATATATGACGAAGTAGTGGTCATAAGAATAGTACTTGTATCTAGAGGTCAGATCGTGGAAGTCAATTGAGATTGCATGCGGCTCTCAGTTTAGTTTCTGAACTTTGATGACGGGAATTGTAGCGCGTTTCATATGAAATTTGGCGTTCCGGCGTTAGTTGGCATGTGTTCAACCGTTAAACGGGTAAAAGTTAAAGATAGAGATGAGATCTTGGTAAGAGACTAGTAGTGACGGCTGAATTGATTATGAGCATGAGGCTCCTGATCAATTGATTTCTGTCTTCGAAGACTCGTATAGCAAATAAGCCGAATAATAGCTGATGATCCGTTGACGCTCATTGTCTTTCAAATGCCGAGCGTACTCCTGAAATGAGATCCAAAGATCAATTCATAGGTTCGGCAGTCAAAATATGTATAAATAGAAGTATCGCTGGTGTGATTCAGTTGGGCAGGGCCCGCTTGCCTATAAACCATACACAGCCTAAAAACTGCAGCCGAACTCATGACCATTCTTGTTATCGTCGAACTGCGAGGCTATGGATTTGATTTCTGCATACACATATTATGCAGCCCTATTGCTATATCCACGTGACACTACCTAGAATTAACGTGACATGGGTATATCCTAGTCTTAAATGTTGTTGTTCTTTCTTTCCTTATTAGTGTACCCTACACAAAGATCAGTCATCGTCACTATTGAGCTCAATCTCCTCATCTCCATCTTCTTCGCCCTCTTCCTCTTCCTCTTCCTCATCATCATCGTCGTCGTCATCATCAGGACCGCTAACGTCTGAAGTATCATCAACTTCCGCACCAACTGTGAAGTTAGCATCAGCATCTTCGTCATCACTATCATCTTGTTCGCCAACTTCTTCCATGATATCACCGACTTGTTGAGTAGCTTCTTCT
>JAJMFO010000083.1:0-23226 GCA_030574715.1 Xingzhongia strasburgensis
CAATGGGCTTGACACAAAAAACGTCAACAGTCGGTATTAATGAACCTTTGTCCTGAAATGAAGCAAGATAACCGTGGAAAAGAGCTGAGAGAGAAGTGGTGAATGACTGCACTAAGACTCTTTCAAGGAAGCTGAACACATTGTGTATGCCCTGTTTGAACTGAAAATTCTGGGGTAAAAAGAAATAATTTGAAAAAAAATTACATAATAAGTTATCTAAGAAAGCCAGAAAACAGCTGGAATAGGTAATAGCCTGTAAATGGAAAAACCCACCAAACCACCACGATAATTTTTTCTCAAGTTGCCAGGGTAACGAAATATTCCAAAATGCAGCAGCCTAAAAGACGGACTTAGTCTCTAATCCCGCAGATTTCAGGGGTGGGTCAGAGCCTCAGAATTTTGGACAGAGGTCGAAAAAGCAGGAAACGGCCTAGTCTCTGGCTCTTGATATAAACAAAGGATTCAGAACATCAAAACATTAACGCACAGTCTTATTCTGTGGGGATTGATTGAGTGCTCTGTCCCGTGTCTTGTCTCCCGCTTCCTGAACCAACAGAGCCTCTGTTCATTCTTTGTTTTTGCCCTTTTGCCGAGATCACAACAACACCAACATCAACAACAACAAATATGGATCCTTACAATCTCCTTCAGGAACAACTCGCCAACATCAATAACACACTGCAGAGCTCGCTCCAGAAGATTTCCGACGATGTTACCCAGCTTCAGAGACGTGTTGAACAAATGGAGTCTACGAACACCAGAGCTGCTCAACTGCTCAACGACAGGCTCGAACAACTGGGTGCCAAAGCAGACGTGATGCCTAAAGTTTACCAAACACAACTTGGGCTTGTTGAGACGCTAATGCAGGGCTGCCAGGTGCAGTACCGTAAACTCTCTGCTATCACACAGGAAAATAGCAGCTCACAAAACCCATTGTTTGAAGCAGCTGCCATTCATGCTAGCCAAAACTCCCACCTATTGAACGGTCATATCTCTGGTGACGATTCTACAACTCACGATCCAACTCAACAGGATGTGAGCAGTACAGACCCTCTTTTGAACCGTGTCAACTCTGCCTCTTCTCAACAATCGCAATCTCAACAGTCTCAACAAGCTGCCCAAGCTCAACAGCAGCAGCAGCAGCAGCAACAGCAGGCACAGGCGCAACAGCAACAAGCTCAAGCACAACAGGCCCAGCAGCAACAACAACAGCAACAACATCACCAACTTTCCAACAGAATTGTCCCCCAAAATCGTGTCAATCAATCTCCTGTGAGTCTTTCTATGATTGCACCACAAGACTCACGTAGAAACCAGCCTGTTCCAAGATTCAATTTGATGCCAAACTTGGAGAGTGATCAGATGCTACAAAACTTGCCTTCATCCAACACAACTACAGCTGAAGATCCGTTATCAAGTTTGAATGAAGTTGTTGAAGATGAATCTCGTCGTCTATGGGAATCTGTGCCCTTCAGAAGACTGAATCCTCATCCAAAATCTGTTCAAGAAGTTCTTGATGAGTACTATTTTGGATTCCAAGGTCAACCACCTTTGAAATATCTTGAAAAATATAGAAAAGATTGGAGAAAGGGGAATAAAAATTTGAGTAAAACTTTTTGCAGAAGATTTAGAGTTGTTGTTGCAGTGGAAAATGGTGTTAGGCATTACATCAGAGATTATGGAACCACTGAAAGTGTGGCAAGGGATCGAATCGTCAGTGAGTTGGAACAGTTAAGAACTAAGGAAAATGGTAAGAAGGAAACTATGTATTGGTTATTCCATCATATCCCTCAACATTTGAAAAGAAGATGATCTCTAATCGATCCCTTCTCTACCCAAACCTTTCTCTGTCTTATGTGCTTTACTTTTACATTCCTTGAGTTGTGATCAGTCGTTAGTTGGTTTTTTTTTGTATTTTATGTTGTGTTTTTTTGTACTTGTATTCTATCTCTGTTTCTAGCCTTTTGGTCCTCTTTTTATAGCCAAAATGCCCTTAAAACACTGTAATATTTGAGTCTTAGACTTTTGAAGTAGTATATACACCAATAGTAGGCATAATGGCACAAAATCACAAAATCAACAGCACAATTGACAAATTTGATCTAATATTTTTGATCTTGGGATAGCTGAGTTTATAACCTGGTCTAATCCAGTAATTTTCCGCACTCAAAAAGTAAACAACAGTACAGATTTCTCTTTTCCAAGAAGATCATAACTCTCTGAAATGAATCGTTGATGGTCCCAAAGGACTTGACAAGGGCAGAAAGAAATTGTACAAACTGTGATAACGCCATAGCCCTGTTATGCCAGTGAAAAAGGCAAACCGCACAGTGCACAGTGTCCCACACTTTTATGGCTCATACTTACTCCGATCAATACCTAAGGCACAAAGCTTCTATATTGGCTCGACTCCTGACCCTGTAAGGGTAAGTTGGCTTGATATCTCTTCTTTTGATCACTTACTAACTTCCAAATGCTAACAGAGAATCCGTCAACATAATGGAGACCTCAAGGCTGGAGCATACCGTACCAAAAGAGAAGGCACAAGACCATGGGAAATGATATTGCTCGTATATGGGTTCCCTAATAAGATATCTGCATTACAGTTTGAGCATGCCTGGCAACACTGTTACCAAACAAGACATATTCCCAAGGAGGAGAGGATAGTGAACTCCAAGAGCGGAGGAAGAAGTCTTGCTCATAAATTAGGAAATGTGAGACTGCTTCTCAAGTCCAAGTTTTTCGAGAATATGAATCTGAAAATACAGATCTTTAGCACTGAAGCTTATTCTGTATGGTGCGAGAACAAGTTTGGAGTTTTGATTAGTGACTTAGTGAATGTTGGATACATTAATGAGGAACAAAGAAATGATGAGATCAATATGGCTCATGTCAAAGAGTTTAAGAGAAGATTATTACAAGAGGAGCAAGAGACAATGGAGAAATATGAGAAAATCTTGACTTTTGGTGAGATAAATTGTGATTTGTGCACTGAGACAATTGACTACATGAATGGTGATGACTATCCTTTGTTGGGTATTTGCTATCACTGTGATAATGTTTCTCATCTTTCCTGTTTGTGCAATGCGTTTTTAGAGTCACAAAGTGGAAGTGAGACACAAATAGCCAAACCAAAGATGAGAGGGATCAAAATGAGTGATATTGAGCCAACACCAGATACTCAACTCATTCCGAAAAGGGGACCTTGTGAAAACTGCGGGAAAGTATTACTTTGGACAACGTTGGTAAGAAATGCCACAAGAATGAAGTCCAAGTTTGGTTCTACCCTTGAGGAGCCAGTTGATACACAGTTGAGTCAACAACCTGGGAACACTAATGACGATCTAGGATGATAGATCAATAAAAGACTCTTGTATTTGAACACAGTAGACCGAACATAATCCTAGTACTATAATTTTGATTGCTCTTGAGATCCTTTGAGCAGCTTAACAGCTTTTGCAGCCATACCAAAACCTGCTTGATACCCATATCCTGAAGCACCGTAGTTATGGACTAGTAGTTTCCCATCACCTATCGATTCCAGCTCAATTCTAACACCTCCATGTCTACTTGGCCTTAATCCACAAGCAACTCTGCTGATGATCAATGGTTTATCAAGGATCTCCGGTAAAAGTTCTGTAGTTCTCTTTATAATACTTTCTGTTTGTTCTCTCAAAGTGTCAGGTGTCCAATCGTCCTTTTGAACAAACCCACCAAGAACAACTTCGTCATTTGAAAACGGTCTTGGAATGATATAGGTAGCGTAATCATCGCCCCATCTGAGTCTGTTTTGCTTGATATGGGGAGCTCTGATGACAACGACTTGACCCCTTGTAGGATACACGTTTGTATCTTGAACACCACCCAAAGATCGCGCGCCAATCCCTGTGCAGTTGAACACCACTTTGGTAGCCGGATGTAGATATGCCTGACTGATATGTGTGATTTTGCGTCTTTGGAAACTTACGCCCTTTTTATGTAGATAATTCTGAAAGTTGGCTAGAAAGAAGGGGCAATTAAAATTCCACGTGGTAAAAGAGATACCAAAGGCGGACCCAGAAGGCAATTCAGAAGAAGGAAGGATCTTGAAATCTTTCAAATAGCTTTTCAAAGAATCAATTTTGGCCTGTGGTGGGGGAGCACCGTCCCAAAACTCTGCGCTTGGAAGATCAGAGCTCAGACCACATTTTGCACCACCGAGAGCAGTTTGAATCCTGTACAAGTTGGTGTACGTGTAACGGTCAAATAATAGTGTTTCTTTGTCGTTCCCGGTGATACATGAGAAATTCCCACCAGCCCAAGGCGAAGTGTAGTTTATGGATTGGTCACCAGGCAAGAACTCTGCGATAACGGTGATTTTGCGAGGGCTCACATGGGCTTCTTCAATCAATTGGAAAGTAGTGTACAGCCCAATAATCCCACAGCCAACAACGACGTATTCTGCCATATTTAAGGAGCGATTGACGTTGTTCGAGTTGATTTATGGCTGCGGAAGTGGAATTCTTTATCAAACAACAATGTGCTGATTTTCCCGATAGCGGACCGGAAACTAGATAATCTACATCAATTTGTTTATGTTTTTACGGTTTTTATAGAATAGAAGAGATTTATAGTGTTATCCACCGATTATATATATATATCTGAGCTCATCATTTCTTGCTTTTGAAAACACTTGTCATCAAATCAGGGGCTGGAATGAAATGTGTCTTCTTTGCATTGAAAGAGCCTGGGTAGATTTCTGGGTACGTCTTGCAAAACTCGTAGAATTCCCATTTTCTGTCTTCCCAATTGGTCTCAATAGGTAAAGAACCCTTCAATTTCAACGAGGTCAACTCATTTTCCTTCCAAACTCTGACAACGTTCAACCCCATCACTTTAGAAATCTGTTCTTCTGTAGCATCGGTAACTTCCCACACTTTCTTTATCAGATCAGGGTACTTGGACACATCTTCCAGTCCCTTTGGACCACAGGGGATCCCATCAAAGTCAGATCCAAAGCCGACATGGTCCCATCCGATAAGGTCAATCACGTACTTGATGTGGTCCACGGCACCGTCAATCGTTACTTCATTATTACTCTCCCCGTTCTGCTTTATGAACTCTGGGAAGAAGTTGATACAAACAACACCACCGTTTGCCTTTACCAATTGCAAAACATCATCTCTAACATTTCTCTCATGATTCGTCAGCGTATAGACCGAGCTATGCGAGAAGAGCACAGGAGATTTGGTCACCTCAAGGACATCAAGCATAGTCTTGTAAGAGACATGGCTCAAGTCCACAATCATCCCAAGCCTGTTCATCTCCATCACACAATCCTTACCATATTCGGTGAGCCCTTTGTCAGGTTTCCCTGCAGAGATCGAAGAGGCAGCAGTGGCAAATGGGTTGTCACAGTTGTGTGTCAGGGTGATGTATCTCACTCCTAAAGCATAGTACTGTCTCACCACAGCAAGCGACAAATCACACTGATGGAGACCTTCGACACCCAAAGTGATGGAGATCTTGTCTGAGCCCAAAAAGCTCTGCATTGCTTCGTCAGCAGTATGGACAAACTTCAGGCTGTGCGAGTACTCATCCACGAGCCTCTTGGTAACATCAATCTGCTCTAAAGTGTCTCTCACAGCACCGTTGGCCTTGTTGAAGTCCTCATAAAGGTAATCAGGATCTGGACATTCAATGTAACAACTGAAAAATTGGATCCCAAGCTTTCCCTGCTTCATCTTGACTAGGTCAGTGTGGGTACCTAGGAGTGAATCAAAGTCAAATTGACTCCCAGGACTGTGTATTTCATTGTGCAATTGAACTCTCAATTGGTATGGGAAATCATTATGGGTGTCGACGATGGGAACGGTCTTTGAAAGCTTTTCAAATCTCTCTTGGATGTCAGAGCGGGTCATGTTGTAGTGATTGTAGCTTTGTGGTCCAACGAGATCTCAGCTATTCATCATTTTAGAATTAATAAGGAAAGATGGCTGCTGATTTATCAACGAAAAAACCACAGAGTGAAAATTACGCTATATGGACCAAAGTCCGAAATTTGATAAGGATAAATCTGATACAGTCAAACTTCTCGCTATAGAGGTTTTTGGTATTTGGTTTTTGGCACAACGTTCAAGTTACAGGTAAATAAGCAGCGACTGTAGGTGGTGCCTGATTATCAACATCAACAGATTCATCTACATTTGTACTAATTTGGCACATTACGATTCACCACGAGCTATTTCTTATCTCTGTTGGCAGACTCAAAATTTGTAAAATGCTCAATACCAAAACAACCCGACAACAAAAGCAGAAAGCCTTGGCAATTCTTTTGAAAAACATCAGTGGCTAGAACAAGAGCCAATAACCGAGAACCAAGCAAAAGATCTGAACTTTTACCAAGATCTTCAGTACAATTCTTATCTCTAGAAACCCAGACACCAGCATATAACCTCGAATATAAGATGGTCTTTATGTACTTCTTGCACGACTTCTTCGATTTAGCTCCCCTGGTCAGCAATCCAGACAGGAATGGAGAAACTACAGGCAGAAGGGTCCCCAGTGGGAGACACCGAAAAGGGCACTGTCAGAACAGCAGTGGTGGTAAGCAGAGCTGATTCACACATTTACCATACAAACAATGCCGGGGATGTTCTGGTAGAAAGTGGGTTGAAAGCTGGGCTTAAGAACAGAATGATCAACTTGATTGCCCTTTGTGGTGTGATTGGACCGGGGATATTTATTGGGATCAGTAACATGTTGAAACAAGGTCCCGTGGGGATGATTGCTGGTTTTGCAATTGTTTCCATCTTGGTGGTCCCCATGATGTTCGCTATTGGTGAATTGAACGCTGCTTATGATGCCAATTTTGCCTCTTTAGGGTCAAGATTTGTTTCCAAAGGGTTTGGTGCCACAGTGTCCTTATTCTACGTGATATTATGGGTTACAAATGAAATATCAGAGTATACAAGTTTAACGGCCGCTCTCGAAGTATATTCTGATAGAATCCCGACGTATGGGTGGTTCTTGATCTTGTGGGCAATATTCACCTGTTTCCAAATGCTCAATGTCAGCTGGTGGGGTGAGTCGGAGTATGTGTTGGGTCTTCTAAAATTATTAGTGTTGAGCGGATTTTACATCTTTGCAATCATCTACGCAGCAGGAGGTATTAAAGATCATAAACCAGACAACCCATTTGGTAATTACCCCCTGAATGGTGGATTCAAAGGAATTGCAAATTCCTTTGTCTATGCCGGTGTGTTTATATCTGGAGTGGAGGGTGTCTCAATCATTGCAGCAGAGGCAAGAAACCCAAGAAAAGCTTTGCCTATGGCTGTAAGAAGTACAATGATTCGTATCTTGTATCTATATTTTGGAGTATCAATTGCATATGGCATAACAGTGGCTTATAACGATTCAGATCTTAACAACTCTTCAAATGTGCTAAAATCTCCAATGACAATTGCTCTCACTAATGCTGGCTGGGCAAATTCCAAATACTACGTGACATCAATCATTTTATTAACATGTTTCTCGTCTATCAATAGTGCCATCTATTTTGGCTCAAGGTCCTTATTCTTCTGGGCAAATGCCGGCTATGGGCCTAAGATCTTCACAAAGACTACTAAAAAGGGAGTTCCATACGTTGCCATCCATTTTTGTCATTTATTTTCCTTTTTGACCATATTGTCCTACTCTTCTGGGTCTAGTGTCGCTTACACTTATATTGTTAATGTTGCTGGTGTGGCAGCATTCATAGTTTGGACTTGTATCTTGGTTATCCATATGAAGTTTAGAAGGGCATGGAAAAAGCAAGGATACACTCTAGAAATGCTACCATACAAGGCACCATTCTATCCTTATGCCGATATAATCGGTATTGTTATTGGAATCTTATTGACATTAGTGCAAGGGTGGTCAGTGTTCAAGCCCTTTGACTACAAATTTTTCATTGATTATTATATCATGTTACCTTTATTCTTCATTTGCTGGGGTGCATATGATCTTTTATATTTCAAAGAAGGATTTGTTAAATCAGAAGAGATTGATTTCACAGAAGGTAGAAGACCTGACTTGGATGACAATGCTGCAGCGGAGTTTGATGAACTTGTACGTTGACTTTTCTCAAATTAATTGGTTACACAGTTGTTTATTAGTTAATCATATGCTAAATTGATACTTTTTAAATCTTCCAAGGTAAAGTGGCTCTTCTCAAGAAACTCCCCACACCTTTACTTTTGGACAGCTTTTCATAGTATTCCTTATCCTCGGCAGGAATTACCTGGGAGTTGAGTCTTTGAGTAAGCATTCTTTGAATTCTCCATTCTCTATAGGGCACCAATATGAAAACCCCAAGGAAATAAATACATCCAACAAAGATCTGGCAATAGAAATAGGGGTTTCTTGACACAAGATTGTAATCACGTAGATTCAATGCACATATTTCCGCAATGAAACTGCAAGAACCATTGAGCATGTTAGCATATCCAAAAGCACTTGGAAAAGAGTTTATACCCACAGCATCAACAACCAAAGGCGGGAAATTCACTGAAGCGATCCCAACACACAATCCAATCATCAACGAGAACACAATCAGCTCGACATATGTGGTGAGGCTGATCCAAAATGCGAATACCAATACGCAGGTGTAGAGAGTTGCAAACATGGTAAAATTGACTCTTCCAAAGACTTCACTCAGGTACCCCGTCAGGGGTCTTCCAACTGCTTGCCCCAAGTTCAAGAGCACCAAAATGATAGTGGACTGGTCAGAGTCCAATCCAAGAGTCACAGCATAGTTGGCTATACTGAAAAGACAGATAAGATAGCCTATGCTTGTGATACTAGCCCAAAGAGCTGCTAATTGCAAAGGATAACTTTTCCAAACCTTGAAGTCAAATATGCTCTTCACTACTTGTCTGATGGTTCCTTCCTGCGCCTTTTCAAGAATAGAATTCTTTGGAACCCTTACTTTGATCAAAAACATGGTGATGATACAAATGACCGTAGAGCATATCCCCAAAGTTCGCAGAGCCCATTTGTGATTTCCAGTCTTCTGTATCAAGCGGTTTACAATCAAGGAGAAAGCCATACCACCAGCACCAACTCCGAAATGAGAAAATCCGTTTGCCAAAGCTCTTTTCTTCAAAAACCAAGATGGTAAAACAATGCTATTGGCACCAAAAATGATCGCAAATGAAATACCAACAAGGACGCCCTGTGTGGCAAACAATTGGCCTATGGTTTTAGCAAAACTTGCACCGACGAATCCAGCAAATTGGAGCACGATACCTATGATAAGGGTGGGTTTGTAACCAAATTTAAGCATCAGGATGGAAGAGTACGGGATCATAAATAGTGTTAAAAAGGACACACACCCGACAACGAGTGCATAATCCGTAGCTGTTGCTCCGGGAAAGACATTGGACTCCAGGTAGAAAGACAATAAGATCCCAAAAGATCCATTGGCGCCCCACATTGCAAAGTTCATCGCAGCGACACAGGCACAACAGACCCAGCCATATCCACCATCTGGAGGGGCATCGAGGTAGTCATCATGATGGAATGCGCCGTCATCTTGCTCCTCGACAGAGGCGGTAGTGAGCTCAACTTCCTCTTTCGAAGTCTCCTCCTTAGCCATGAGATTGCTGGTCGGCCTAGATGGACTTTGATAAAAGATCTGCTAAAGGGGAATTATGGGCGTGGAAGGACTGATATCAGCAATTACGCTGAAGGAGCATTAACGGGATCACTACCAGCACATATATCAGCAAAGGTTGGAGTATCACAGCTATCAACGTACAGAACTCCACCAAACACCAAACCACCACCGAAAAGTATTTCCAAATATGGGCCTTGCCCCGGTAGACTTTCCCCTTTTGAGATCTGATAACAAAATCTGAGTCTATAAATGGTGTCTGGATGTTTCCTATTCTCCGCTCGCTTTCTCCTGCTCCACTTTTATACTCCTGCTCATATGACTTTTTGCTTTGTATGTATGTACATACTTTCACCTCAATTATCAACATTTGCGGTGCCATGAGACTCACTCCTGTACTGAGATCCACACAGGTTCTCGTGAGAGCGGCATCAGGGAATCCTACGGGTATCACGGGGCTTTTCCAGCACCCGAACCCTCGTCCAGCCCTCATTGAAATCTACAAGTCAACCCTTACTTTTCTTGATACCCAATTCCCACAAGACTCTGTTTACAAGAAATCGGCTACAAATTTCACGGCAAAGAGACTGGAGATTGTTGAGAAGAACCAAGATGTGGCGGCCATTGAATCACAGATTGGGAATGGACTGATTGAGGAAGTGCTGATCCAGGCTGCTGAGGAACTTGAACTTGCAAAGAAGCTCCACGAATGGAAAGTCCATGAAGAGCTAGAAGAAAAACCACTAGAAGACCAATGGGTATACTTTGGTAAGAAGGTTTAACCATTGAATACTCGTCACTAACTATTTACTTATAACTTATTTATTCATAACTATTTATTTAGCAGTATGTTTTCATAATTACATACACATCGACTAAGTGCACGATAAGCAGGAAGTAGATAGCATGTATGGATATATGCGGCTAAATTTACACACAAATTCCTCCGAGTGAATACAAACATCTTAAATCATTACAAAAGTCTCAATTTCAAACAACGATCAAAGTTTAAATGAAAACACACTCACACACAAATATAGACCAAAAAAAGTTAAGGATCAGCAAAAAACACTTATTTATATAAAATCAACTCATTAAAGCTCAAACATATAATCTTCCCTGTGGTTGATATTGAAAGTCTTCAACAACATCCACTCTTACTTTCACTACCCGAGCTTCCGACATTGATCCCACCATTAGCATTCACAGCGTTATCAGCATTCTTGTTTTGTTCTTGAATGATCTTGGCCAA
Organism: Xingzhongia strasburgensis; assembly: GCA_030574715.1. Taxonomy (NCBI): domain Eukaryota; kingdom Fungi; phylum Ascomycota; class Saccharomycetes; order Phaffomycetales; family Wickerhamomycetaceae; genus Xingzhongia; species Xingzhongia strasburgensis. Next base: position 10,890 of record JAJMFO010000083.1, read on the forward strand.
CTTGAAGAACAGTTCATCAACGTTATTACTAGTCTTTGCGCTAGCTTCCAAAAAGGGGATACCCAACTCTTTGGCCAAAGTTTCTCCCTGTTCAGTGGAAACCACTCTAAGATCTGTCTCATCATTCTTGTTACCCACTAAAATCAGCTGTGTATCATCATTAGCATGTTGGTGCACAGTTTGGAACCAATTTCTTATGTTTTCAAATGATCTTTCATCGGTAACGTCATACACCAAAATGATACCCGTGGCACCTCTATAGTAAGCCGTGGTGATAGTTCTGAAACGCTCCTGTCCTGCAGTATCCCAGACCTGAAGCTTGATACGCTTGCCTTCGATCTCGATTGTTCTGATCTTGAAATCAATCCCAATAGTGGTGATGAAACTTGGATTGAACTTATCCTCCACAAATCTCAGCAACAAACAGGACTTCCCAACACCACTGTCTCCCACGAGAAGAAGCTTAAGGATAGAATCGTACGCTCTAGAGGGGGTTCTGGTAGCCATACTGTGCTGTTGTCCTCTAAAACACGTTCACACAGAAAATGAGGAAGCTCTAGCAAATGTCGCAAAGGACACTTTACAGGGCGTAAAAGCTTGGAATTTTGGCGACGTGAAGGAATGAAGCCGGAATACAGTTTGGGCAGAGGAAGTTCCGGTTAGCTTATCTAATCATCATAAACAGCTGCAACAGCGGCATCCCAACACCACCACATTGGCTTTTTTTTTCTGACCCTCGTCCAGTTTTCTTAGACAAAAATGAGAAAGTTGACTACAAAAGTCTCATCTCTATCAGCAGACTACCGCTTCAACCACCGATATGCCTACCATTGCCGTTGACAAGGCCGACCTTTTTGAGGCTCTCGGGAAGACTTATACCGCAGCAGAGTTTGACGAGCTGTGTTTTGAATTTGGGATCGAGCTAGATGAGGACACCACCGATGAGTGCCAGCCTGGTGAGCGTCCTCAGTACAAGATTGAGATTCCAGCCAACCGTTACGATATGCTCTGTATTGAAGGTATTGCTCAGGCTTTGAATGAATTTTTGTCTCGTTCCGAACAGCCAGACTTCCATCTGCTTTCCAACAAACCAGCAGAGACTCTCACTATCGATCCATCAACCTCAAAGGACAGACCTTACGCCTGTGCTGCCATTTTGAGAGACATCACCTTCACTGAAAGATCATATCAGTCCTTCATCTCTTTGCAGGACAAACTTCACACAAATCTTTGTCGTAACAGAACACTGGTTGCAATGGGGACTCACGACTATGACAAACTACAAGGTCCTTTCACCTACAAGTTCTTGGATAAGAAGGACATTGAATTTGTCCCATTAAACCAGCAGAAACCTGTGAAAGGTGAAGACTTTGTCGAATTTTATAAGAAGGACAAAAACTTGGGTAAATATATTCATATTATTGAAGATTTGGAAAAATTCCCAGTCATTTTGGATGGCAGAGGGGAAGTCGCATCATTACCTCCAATCATCAACTCGGAGTACTCAAAGATCTCTGTGGACACCAAGAACATTTTCATTGAAGTTACAGCCACAGACAAGACCAAATCAGACATTGTCATCAACCAATTAGTCGCCATGTTTTCTCCATACTGTGGTGATAAATTCTCGGTCGAACCTGTCCAAATAGTTTCAGAGCACAACCATGAATCTAGAACCTGTCCAAATCTAGCCCCAAGAGTTATGACTGCTGAAATTGACTACATAAATTCTTGTCTAGGATTGAAACTCTCTGCTCAAGACATCATCAAATTATTAGCAAAGATGTCCTTAACTGCACATAAATCTACAAAGGATTCAAATCTGTTGGATGTTGAGATCCCAATCACAAGACCTGATATTCTTCATCAGGCTGATATCATGGAGGATGCTGGTATTGCTTACGGTTATAATAACTTGCCAAAAAGTAACATCACGTCTACTTCAATCAAGGGGGCTTCTCCTTTACCAATCAACAAAATCTCTGATATCATCAGGAATGCTTCTGCTCAGTCAGGCTGGTCAGAAGTTATGCCTTTAACTCTATGTTCCCACGATGAAAACTTCAAATTTTTGAATCAAACGGATGACTCTAAAGCTGTCAAATTAGCAAACCCTAAGACTGCTGAGTATCAAGTTGTCAGAACTTCGTTGATTCCTGGTATCTTGAAAACAATCAGAGAGAATAGAAAACACTCTTTACCAATCAAAGTTTTTGAAGCCGGTGATGTCGTTTTCAAGGATGAATCGTTAGAACGTCGTGCTTTCAACCAAAGACACTGGGCTGCCATTTATGCAGGTAAAACTTCAGGGTTTGAATATGCTCAAGGTTTACTAGGCAAGGTCATGCAAACTCTTAGAACTCCTTGGTTAGCGGAACCTTCTAAGTCAGCTGAAAAGGGTTATTGGATTGAGGAGGATCCTACTAATAAAACTTACTTCCCGGGTAGGGGTGCAAAAGTTTTTTACAGACATAGAAAGGGCGAAGAAGCTAAAGAAGTTGGTTCCATTGGTGTTTTACATCCAACAGTCATGAATGCTTTTGAAATTCCTTATGCTGCTAGCGCTGTGGAGATCAACGCTGAGATCTTTTTGTAAACACTTACATCAAGACTAATGTAAAATCAGTTAGTTAATAGATCAGTAAACTGCAACACGTGAAATAAGAATATCAAGCTTGTAGTAAAAAGCGACATATATGTTATCAAAGTATCAAAGAATTATTATGCAAAAAATTATGTGCAATTACTATCACACTGTTATCTAGTTTTATATCGTCATTTGATTGGTCATTATCATGAGAAGTTGAAAACCTATCCTATGCAAACGACATAGTGATATTTTCCTCCTTTCCTTTAAATTCATCATCAGATTCATCATCATCCTTAGCTGAATTATCCACGTCTCTGGGCACACCCGACTCTTCTTTTATAGTCGATGAGCGTGTTTCATTCGATATCATACCTTGCATCTCCATTTCACCTTCAAAATGATTTCCAGAATCATCAAATGTCATGCTCAAATGGCCATTCCCTTTAGACTCGGTTGGTGATTTCAGATTGTTTTCCATCGAAAATTTTCCAGAGCTGTGACTAGTGCTTGATTCATCATTTAGTTCTTGCTCTTCAGCTAACTTTAACGTATTCGGTGGACCATACGCAATATTATTAGCTAAAGTGCTTGTATCTGCGTCAACTTTCAAATCTTGAACCTGTCTCATGACTTCATCCACATTAAAAACTTCTTCTGTTCTGTTTCCCTCTCGTAGATCTTCTTTACTTGTTTCATTACTTTTTTCTGAATATATCTGCCACCACTCTTTCTTCTTTGGCTTGAACCATTTCCCCCAACCGGAATTCTTTTTCTTGGAATCAGCTTTGTGTTCCTCTTCCATAGCTTTTCTAGCTTCGTCAAATTCCAGAATCAACTTTCTTTGTCGTTCAGTTTCCTCAGGATCGGGTTCATCAATTTCCACAAACTCCTCAGATAAAACATTGATATCAAGCTGGGATAAAAGTTTTGGCATCGCCTTACGATATCCCATATGACCTTCAACAAGGTCAGTACAATCGAAATTTTCGATACCCTCAATTTTGTCAATCGCAGATAAACCCATGACTCTACCCAGCCCCCCACTAGTTGCTCTGAACAAATAACCAAGAATCCAATCCTTTTTGGAGTAACCATTGACAAATCTACCAGAGACAACCGATCTCGCCAAAATAAGCTGTTCTTCCGACCCAACAATTGGAGACCCAAATAAAACAACATTTTCTACCAAGCCGTCAGCACCTCTTTTGGATAATTCCAGTAAGCAGGAATATATGACTCTTGATCCCAAAGAAAACCCCAATAAGGTCACTGGTCTAACACCTAAGTTTCTAGAGATTAAAGTATCAGCAAGAATCAATCCAGCCTTCCAAGCTCTATCTAAAGAAACATTCCATGGATTATCAACAAGATATGTCAGCTTTGATAAAGCCATGGGCAACTGGATGGCACTCATTAAAGCCATCAAGATGGTTGCACCTAAAATTTGTTGGATAGATTGTGTTAAAATCTCTGAAGCCAAAATGCCAATGGTTTGACCCATAGATTGTAACATTTCAGGTTCCCATAGTAAAGAGTACAAATCACCCATAACAGGATCAATTGTGGAAAATGGTAATCTAATATCATCATTTTTACTGTTCATCCATCCTGAAACTGTAATTATCAAATTTGTTCGCTTATTGTTGTGTAGTGGAATGAATTCGAACGTTTTAACATCACCCACTCTTTTCATCATACCCTTAGCCCCGGCTCTAGCACCAATGGCAGTGCTGCCAACAGTGACTAATGCGGTACCACCAGCGCCAGCAAGAAAACCGGAGGTACCTGTGATACCTATCGTAGTCAGACCAGCCGCTAACCCTGCACCAATAACAGGGGCTAATAAACCTGCACTCAAACCCAAGACTAAAGAACCACCAATCGTTGCAAGCCCAACGTACATATATTTCTTTCTCTTTGCACGTTTGGCTCTGGATTTTAGGATCTCTTCTTCATTCCACGTTTGGTCAGACGAGTCTTCAATCTGCAAAGAGTCCGTGATTCTTCTCTCAAATTGGTATATATCCAATATATCTATACCAAGATACTGAGCAAACTTGATCAATAATGTTCTTGATCTTGAGTCATAAACGGAATCAGCAACGAGCACTAGAAATAAATCACAAACAACAGTCCATGATACATCAATTTCCAGAGTTTTATCACCTGAATCATGCCCTTCTCCTATAACCTTTTTGCCTTGAAAGCTCGGATTTTCAACAAGAGAGGTCTTTGTTAAAGATTTCACTAGATCCGTTGGTTGGATTCCATGATTCGATAGAAGCTCGATCATTCTAATCTCATCCTCTGAGACTTCCAGATGGTTGTACAGTCTCTCAATCATCTTTAACTGCCAGTGACCCATACTTGCCTGAGCAATGTTCAATCTTTTCACAAACTTGGATCTACTAGACTTTCCCGAGACTGCAGTAGCCAGTTGTGCCAAGTTGGCAGCCATTTCAATCATCACGAGCTTCACCAGTCCAACATAAGCTAGTTTTTCAGAGTCTGTGAGGAACTTCTTTGTGGTGTTTAGTTGATCCAAAGGTGTCTGCGCATCCAATGTGATATCTTCGTCAACACTGAATACATCTTCATCCGAATTCTCCTCGACATTTCGCTCATCTTCAAGCTTAGCTTTCTTCTGGAACAAGAAATCGGTCTTCAAATCAGATTTCCGGTACTGTTGTGCTTGCTGCTCAGCAGCTATTCTAGTATACCCGAAGGAGTCTGTGGAAACTCCTAAGCTGTCTGAGCCTAACAGACCTTGCACCAACACCTCACCATGTTCTCCATATATCTCTTCATCGTTCGCAACTTCCATGTCCTTCCAGTTGTCGTCATCTCCATCATGATCATCTGAGTTGGCGCTGTTAGTGGGCCCTTCCACAAATGGTTTCATAGATTCTTCGTGCGCTTCTGGGGCAGATTTGGGTTTGGACTTTTCTTCCTTGTAAAGCGTCCTTACAATATCATTGTTCCCTCCTATAGAAGCGGTGCTCCCATTAGCTGGGCTTCCAAGTGATGTGAGGTAGGGTCTCTTTCCGGGACTTGAGCTGAGATCAAACTCCACATAGTTAAGCTCATCATTCTCATCTCCGGAGCAAAGAGCATCTGCCCTATGGCCGTCTTCTTTGCCAGTTCTCAGACCTTGAGAGCTCATAGCAATACGCCCGTTGCGCTGAGCAGAGTAGGAGCTGTGTCAGATGTGTAAGAGAAGCAACAACGAGCAGACTGCAAACCTGTGCGAAGGAACCTCTCACAACATCATCACTAAAAATGGCGTACGCTTCTACAAACGAATTGGTGATCTGATGTAAACAGTCGGAATTAGGGATCGGAAATGATGCTTTTACCGGTTAAGGAGCATTGGTGCACAATAGAAACATCCACACACCAGATGAAGTGTGACGCTTCAGCATTGGTAAGCGCCACAACCCACAGAGACTCGCAAATTCTTCATCTTGAATTTTTCACTTTCAGACTTCTTTCTTCCCTCTCTTCCTTCCTTCATCAAAAACAAGTTAACTAAAAAATGGCTCCAATCGTATGTACATCGTCTCCATTCAAGATTCTGCTATGACGCTCAGACATCGAGTTATCACATCACTTCCATCATCAAAAACATCTGTTGTACTACTCTATGGCTTTGCTGAATTTTATATACTGGCTTTCAGTTTTATAATAGCAGTAGGCTAAGAAGAATTTTTCCATACTAACGCTCTGATAGACCAACAAGAAAGCTAAAGCTGCTAAGAAATTCACCGTTGATGTTTCTGCCCCAACTGAAAATGGTGTCTTTGACCCATCTTCTTACGTCAAATACTTGAACGATAAGATCAAAGTTGAAGGTATTGTTGGTAACTTGGGTAATGACATCTCCATTGAAGAAAATGGTAACACCATCACTGTTGTCTCTACCACCAAATTCTCCGGTAAGTACTTGAAATACTTGACCAAGAAATACTTGAAGAAAAACCAAATTAGAGACTGGATCAGATTTGTTTCTGTCAAACAAAACTCTTACAAATTGACTTTCTACTCAGTTGCTGCTGATGACGAAGATGAAGAATAAATTTCTTGATTCCGCTCTTCAACTATAGATCTATGTAATTGATGGTTATCCAAGCTTGATAATCCATTTAGTTACTGGAACTCATTTTTTGTTCTTTCATGTGTTACGGTTTTGGGTTTATATATTTAATGTAAAATAGATTCGTTTTGGAAGTTCATAAGATGCTGTAGACTCATTTTTTCCTATACAATCTAAAAAAGAACCTCATATTTTCCAATTTAAGTGGATAGTTGAAACTATTGTTGCATCTGTACCAGCAGCTATCACTTTGATTTACTAGATCCCATTCCCCGCTTGTGGTATCTTTTCCTAATAGAATTGTATCTATGAGAAATTGAATTGGAAACTTCTTAGTACCCACTGTGATATGACTGTAACTTCCTGCACTTTCAGTGATTAACAAGAGACATCCCGATTGACATTTGGCATTAAGAGTTTGGAAAAATCGCATTGATCCTGCTCTGTCCTCTGCAAACAACTCATTAGTAGTGAACATCAAGGTTATTAGATCAAGAGTTTCATATCCCATAATAGTGTCAGGTTTCAATATATCTTTATTCATGAACTTCATATCAACAAGGTCAGGCTCACCATAAATCCAACTTTTTCTCACTTGAGATGTCAGTTTGGCTGCAATCCGATCCCAATTGGCAATATCAATCAGTGTTATGTTAACCTTAGTATCTGATTCAGCCTTGTTCAGTATGGATGCTCTACTGCTTGTTAACAGGGAGCAAAATGCGACAAACTCTGCACCGGCACCTCCACCAATAGATAGTAAGTTGGCACCACCCAGCGAAGTCACCACGGAGCGTACCTCTTCCAAAGAGCCGAAAAGAGAAGAGTAGCACAATGCTCGGGAAGGGGACCATCTCACACAATAGGCCATTCTTCTATCGTCATCACTGAAAGCTTTGATATACTCCCTATTATATAAATCTCGTTTCACTGTCTGAATGAATGATTCTAAGCTCGAAGAGTTGAAGAGCATATGAAATGAGTCTGTAAATAACTTCAAGATATCGTTTGGGGGCAGCGAGTGTGGAGACACAGCTGGAATATTAGCAAACGTCGTCAGCTCGTTCGTTTCAACCTCAACCTCATCCTCAAGATCGTGCTTTGCTCTGTACTTTGCTGCTCTTCTGCTCATCTTAGATATCTTATGGCTCTGACAAGGTTGCAAGATAATTTACGCTCCACTATAAACTCATCTCATCGCAGGAAATAAATTTTGATCTCCAGGGGGTGGTGGTGTGCGGATGTTTAACTTTTGTTTTTTCTTGTCTATAAAGAGAGGAAAATTTTCACACTTCTTCTTTCTTCCTTTTTGCCTTCTTCAAGAATCAGTCTGTGTTACTGAGCCACTCAATGGTTCTTGGATTAAACTCCGGTTATCCTTGGACCGTTGTAGTTCAAGGCTTCAGTGGCAGTTCGGCGCATTAGAGAGGCAAGCTTTAACGTCTGGTCATCTATGTCAGTGACGGCCTGCTGGTCCTTCGCAAGAGGTTGAGCAGTTGCGTTGTCGTTGATCGACTGGGTGTGTACTTCTTCACAGAGGTATTAGAGCAGGGTAGCCCCGTCGACAGACTGTATATGGATTGGCAGTCTTGAACTCTTGCCAATTTATTGGTAATTGAGTTCGACTCGTCACTGCAATATATTCCTACTCGCTGTGTAGGTCGTATCGGCCATTGATCATTTGGGAAAAACCATATTGCGGACATTCAAATCTATAAGTGTTTATTTCGAATCAATTCTAGCTCTCTATTCATTATGCTCTGTGTATTAAAATAAATGAAAGTGATTTAAACAAAAACAATAATCAACCGAACTGACTAACTAACAACGTAACATTTCAAAGACACAACTTGAAACCTAAACAAAACATCCTGGTTCAGTCCTCTATTAGCAATGCCACACATGTATGAATTTTTTTAATGGTGGAATAAACGAATTGGGTTTTCGACATAAACCATATCAAACGAATTGGCAGCAGCAAAGACTTGAGAATCTTGCACTGAACCTGATGGGGCTGTAATGTACTTCACACCTGATTTTGCGGCTCTGTAAACATTGTCAGGGAATGGGAAAAAGGCATCTGAAGATAAAGCGACATTGGTCAATTTTGATAACCACTCGGTTTTTTCTTCTTGAGTTAATGGAGTTGGTAATTCAGAAAATTTGGATTCAAACTCAGATTTTTCTGGTTCTGAAGTTGGAATTTGCCCAGTAACGTATAAATCAATAGCATTTGACTTATCTGGTCTCTTGGTACCCTTTGCCCATTTGAATTTCAAGACTTTTGGATGTTGTCTCAGCCACCAATTATCAGCTTTATCACCAGCTAATCTGGTACAATGGATTCTGGATTGTTGACCTGCACCCAAACCAATAACCATACCATTCTTGGCATAACAAACAGAATTTGATTGAGTATATTTCAATGCAATAGTGGCCACAGTTAAATCAATGATAGCTTGTTCCGTCAAATCTTTGTTTGCAGAGACAATTTCTTTGAAAGTAGATTTATTAATGATGGCATCATTTCTCTTTTGTTGTAAAGTGATACCATAAACCTGTCTAGATTCAGACGAGTCTGGCGTGTAGTTTGGATCAATTTGTAAAACACAATATTTACCATTCTTCTTCTTCTTTAGTAATTCCAAAGCTTCAGGTTTATAACCTGGAGCAATAACACCATCCGAAACTTCCTTAGAAATGATTTGAGCAGTTGGCAAATCAACAATATTAGATAGAGCAATCCAATCACCAAATGAGGACATTCTATCAGCACCTCTGGCTCTGGCATACGCATTTGCTAATGGAGACAAGTTTTCGATATCTTGAACAAAGTACAATTTCTTTTCAACATCAGACAATGGCAAACCTACAGCAGCACCAGCTGGGGAAACGTGCTTGAAGGAAGCTGCTGCTGGTAAGTTCAAAGAAGCAGATAGCTCTTTGACTAACGGCCATGAGTTCAAGGCATCCAATAGATTGATGTAACCTGGGGATCCACTCAAAACTTTGAACGGCAAGTCACCATTGGAAACATAAGCCTGTGCTGGTTTTTGGTGAGGATTAGCACCATAACGTAAAGGTAATTGGGACTTATTTTCAGCATATTGCTTTCTAAAGAAATCAGAGATAGCAGCATCATAATCTGCAGTGTGTTCAAAGGCTTTTAGGGCAAATTTGTTTCTAGCTTCTTGGGAAATCTCGCCATCCTTCAATTCACCAAGGAATTCTGCATAATCATTTGGGTCGGATAGGATTGTGACTCTAGCATGGTTCTTAGCAGCAGCTCTTAGTAAGGTCACACCACCAATATCGATCTCCTCAACAGCTTCGGCAATAGTGACACTAATCTTGGAGATTGTTTCCTTGAATGGATACAGGTTACACACGACGAAGTCCACCTTGTCAATGTGCTGGTCTTTCAAATCCTTTTCATCAGATTCCAAGTTTCTGGCCAAGATACCACCATGGACAGCAGGATGCAATGTCTTGACACGTCCTCCCAACATCTCTGGAGCATGGGTGATAGTGGAAACGTCCTCCACAGGGAAGCCGGCCTCGCGCACCATTCTGGCAGTACCACCAGAGGCCAAGATACGAACATTGTTCTGAGTAAGACCCTTTGCTAGATCCAAAAGGCCCGTCTTGTCGTAGACGGAGAGAATCGCAGTTTTGGAGTACGATTTGGACATCTTTGAAATACCGTGTTTTCGAATTGACAGTCCACAGGAGAAACACAAGTAGGCAACAGACAAATGAAACAAGTAGTGTTCAAACTATTGAAATTTGTGCTCTGTGTGGTGTTTTTTTCTGTAAATTAATCCAATTTTGGGGGCTCAACAAGAGTCAGCAACATGGCGATTAGACGAGAATTTCCCACTGAGACTCAGGCAAAGCTTTTCCGGGGGTTCGGATATTGACTTTTACACTTTAGTAAAGAAGTTCTGGGGACATAGTTCCGGCTACAAAACTTTTATTGTGACCATCAAGGCAGGATTCTATGGCACAATCTTTCATTGACATTAGCCAGGGCCAAGTCTCTACATCAGACATTTTAAACTAAGTATTGATTAGATTATACAAGCCCCTGCCCATTATTACTTCACCTTAGCCAACAGCACGAATAACTCACAAGCTGACAAAGAACAGAGACCACACTTTCAATACTTTGATTAAGAACGGTATCTCCATAAGGACAAAGTGTTTTGCTTTTTCCAGGTGTGACGACGGCCAGCTTTGGTGTTGTTGTATCTGTGACCTTTGTTGATACCACGGGATTTCTTACCTGCAGCAGTCAAACCTCTAGCTTCACGGTGCTTGTGAACTGGGTTAGCGATCCAGTTGTATCTAGCATCACGTCTGATGGCCTTGTGTTGAGGATCAACTAAAATAACTTCAAAGTATTTGTAGGTAGAATCTTGGTTAACCCAGTAGGAGTTCAAAACTCTCAAGTTAGCAGCACGACGACCGACACGTTCTTCAGCAGTAGAACGCAAGGATTTTTGGTATTTCAATTGAGAAACACCTTGGTTGGTTGGCTTACCGTAAGTAGCACCCTTTGGAACAGGTCTCTTTCTGTTACCACGTCTAACTCTGATACGGAAGATAGAGAAACCTTGTTTGGCCTTGTAACCTAAACGTCTAGCCTTGTCAGGACGGGATGGTCTAGAAGCACGGTGAATAACGTTCTTTTGACGGTATTCCCAGACTCTAACTCTGAATAAAAATCTGTTGACATCAGATTGTTTCTTTCTTTGTAATTCTTCCAAATATTTGTAAGCACCCACTAAAGAGCCATGTTGTTAGTGCCTATTCTCACCAAACTATAGGTAATATCATCATCAACTTACTTTTTACTGTTGGAGGTTAGTATTTATCGATTAATCAGAGCCGAAGAGGTCTCAAAGTAAACTGCAACGGTGAAAAATTTTTGGTGATGGAGGAAGCGCGATACAACGGTATGCGCACTCATTTTCTCGCTCAAGTTTTTGGAGCTTTTGAAGCCAGGGCTATAAAACGTCACGTGTTTGGTATGCAAGCCCTAAGTGTGAGACACGGAAGCTATTCAAATAATAATCATACGCATATATTTCAGCCTGAATATTAATCCTTACATAGAAGTAACATAGCGCTTATTTCCAGCTTCTGGCTATGGGAGGGAAAACTAGGATTACCTACCCTCCTGGAACGCTCCGAATAGTAACGACAACATAGAATTGAAATAGGAGACTTCCTCAAGATCAGGGACCTCTGTTCAGACTACAGGCCCCACAAAAGATTCACCAGACTCTCCCAGCTTTGAAGAATAAATAAATAACTGGGTCTGATTTCACAAGATTTGAGGTCAGTGCTGAGGGCTGAGTCTCAGCGTCAGCGTACCGGAAAGAAAATTGAAAATGCAACGCTGTAATCTGGTTCCTGCATGATCTCACATTGAAAAACCCTTCCCGACTCCCCGTTTCAACCTTTCAAAGGCTTCACTGTCAGTACTCCGTACTACACACTTCGAACGCAAGAAGCTGCCAAAGCGAACTGAGTTTGGATTCATCCTATTCTATCTGGCACTCTTCCAAAAGAGCTACTATGCACTACCTATAGCGTTCGAGATATGTAGAGGTTTTCAGTTTTCGCCTAGTTATACATAGGTGCCATAC
>JAJMFO010000084.1:0-22453 GCA_030574715.1 Xingzhongia strasburgensis
AAATTACTGAATAAATTAACGCATGAAATAAATAAAGTGCAAACGCCCCGCAAATCAGAATGAAGCATTGAAGCTTTTATGTAATCTGTCAGCAACGTGGTGAATAAACTCTTCAGTGGTAACATATGATGATCTATCAGTCTTACCTTCTGCGAGTGCCAAATCTTTTGTCATCTTGCCATCAATTTGAACAGTATCAAGAGTGGCCTTTTCAAGTAATTCACCAAATTTGATCACTTCTGGAGTTTGATCCAATTTCCCTCTTTGAATTAACCCTCTTGACCATGCAAAAATGGATGCAATTGAATTTGTAGAGGTTTCTTTACCTTGTTGATGTTGTCTGTAATGTCTAGTGACTGTTCCATGAGCAGCTTCAGCTTCAAAAGCCTTACCATCTGGGGTAACTAACACAGACGTCATCAAACCTAAAGATCCAAACCCTTGAGCAACAATATCAGATTGAACATCCCCATCATAATTCTTCATAGCAATGATGTATCCACCTTTTGATTTCAACATTTGTGCAACCATATCATCAATCAAACGATGTTCAAACCATATCCCTTTTGATTCAAACAAACTCTTGTATTTGGTTTCATATAATCCTTCAAAAATATCTTTGAAACGACCATCGTATTTCTTTAGAATGGTGTTTTTAGTAGTAGAGTACAAATTCATTCTTCTCTCCAAAGCCATCTTAAAAGATGCTTCTGCAAAAGCTTGGATCGACTCATCAGTGTTATACATCGATAGGGCAACACCGGCACCTGGGAAATCAAAAACTGGATACTCTTGAGTTTCCCCACCATTTTCCGGCTCAAACACCAATTTCAACTGACCAGCAGATGGAACAAGAATATCAGTGGCTCTATACTGATCACCATAGGCATGTCTCCCAATGATAATTGGCTTCTCCCATAGGGGAACAATTCTTGGGATTCTTGGAATTACAATTGGTTCTCTGAAAACAGTTCCACCCAAAATATTTCTTATAGTCCCATTTGGTGATTTCCACATCTTCTTCAAATTGAACTCCTTCACTCGAGCTTCGTCCGGGGTGATAGTGGCACACTTGACAGCAACACCATATTTCAAAGTTGCCCTTGCGGAATCCACAGTGACTTGATCATCGGTAGCATCACGATTTTCCATCCCCAAATCATAATACTTCAAATCGATATCCAAATATGGGAGAATCAATGTTGAACGGATCAAATGCCAAATGATTCTCGTCTGTTCATCACCGTCCATCTCCACAATCGGGTTCTTCACTGTGATTTTACCCGTCATATTGTCCTATTTTGTCTTGTTATCTGTTATCTGTCAGTTCTACTTCTCTCAAAGAGCTAACTTTGCCCTTTATATACTCGCTGCTGCTTTCCTACCCCGGATCACAGGAGGAAAACAATAACATAAATGTGCCAGAAATCGCAGCCGAACACGCTCTACGGTCTACCCCACAAAATTCGCAAAAAACTCTAATCTGGGATCGCTCCGACTTTTCCCGACGGACTTTACAATGATAGAACACAGCGATATATAATGTGTGTAGGCTTTCTATAGAATTAATTGTCATTGTAGAACGGAATGTCCCCAAACATGTCATATGGACTCGTGTCAGCAATCAACTTCTCGAAATCTAATGTCCCAAATGCCCCAAAATTGCTTGAAATATCATACTGACCATTATTACCTTCATTCGGGTTTGAATTTGGCTGTGGAGCCTCTTCAGGATCCAATTGCTCCCCATATAACGCCTGATTAATCTCTTCTGCATTATGAAGATTCGTAGAAGTGTTATTTGCCATCATTTGAAACCACAGCCTGTCAATCTCAGAGTTGGTCATGATATTCTTATGAACATGGAATCCATTCATTGGTGGTGTACTTCCAGAAGTATCCGATCCAACTGCCGGTTGATAATTTAAAGATGTTCCATTCAAAGGTGAGGTGGACAAGTTAAATTCTTTTGTATTCTTTGGAGTGGTTCCACTTCTCGTAAACTCCCCTTTTGTAGATCTAGTATTTAAAATATTTTTGATAGGTTCTTCAAATTTTTTAGTAGTAACCAATTCTTCAATTTGATCCAATTGCCAATGGGTCATTTCAAGGAAATCATTGAATTTAGGCATAGCTTTCCAATGGTTGATTTCATCATCAAAGTTCCCCTCAGCACATTCCTTGTTCATGGCACTGTTCTTATCCCAGATATTATTCTCTTTATCAGTCAACAACTTATATACAAACACAAGACCCTTTGATGATTTCCAAGCATGATAATATGATGAACTTAAGCTTTGATATGCATCACGAATAAGATCGAACTTTGTTAACAAAGAGTCATGAATGATTTCAATTTTGGATAATTTATCATATTGTGGAAAATTATACTTCACATATAATGTCCTCGAGATCAGACTAATTAAGAGTTGTGCAACTTTATGCAAAGGAACGATGATACTTGGGACTAAAATCAACTGTGCACCTGAGCCAAATATAAGGTCAAAATAATTTGTTTTACCATTGTTAATAGTCAATATGAAGTTCCCTAGTGGTACCAATTCCATGGCAATTCTCAAAGCTTTTAGCAAGATGGCATAGTTGATCTTGGGCTCACTCAAGTAGATATGATAATACATAGCAAATAAACCAACTTTCATCTCAACATAATTTTTGAATTTGAACACCTTCAAAACAGAATCGTCTAATCGCTGATTATCCATGTTCAAAATTGCTTCAATCGATTGAAAATTGACATCCAAATAAGATTCCAATTGTGAGATTTTTGGCATCAAATCCTGAATTTTGACAGGCTTGCTGATGTTCAAGATATCCTTTAATATAGGCCTCACGATCTTATTTAATTCATCACTGATCTTGAAATTTCTGACAACAGCACATAGAAGCTCATAATTCTCCAAATTGCGTTCGTTTTCAATTTTTGGTAATAAGGTATCATAATACATCTCATCAACCAACATCGGATTCCCACGAGATAGACTCTGTTGCAAATCCAAAGTTACAATCTCATGCCAAACTAATCTCCATAAATTAGCCAATCTATTGTTTGTTCTGAAGATGTATGAGTTACTTAAATCTCTGTTCATACCAATAGAGTTCGCCATTTGTAATAACAACCCCAAAAACACTTCACTATCACCTCCATCACTTCCATCACCGTCTTCTGGTGCATATTTGTGATACATTCTCATAAATATAGAACATTGTAGAACAGGCATAGCACCACGTCTCAGTAACCTGAACTGATTTAAACACATCTGAGCAACATTAACAGCATTCAAACCAATTGGGTGCTCCAAAATGTATTTTTCTTGAGGTGTGTTATGGGAGGTCTTCGACACACTCATATAAGTCAATCTCATTATGATTAGTAAAAGACCAACATACGCAAAGTCAAATCTTCTCGAGATCTTCAAACCTTTCACTTTACCACCATCTTCATTCTTGCCTCCAAAGATTTCAGCAATTTTGTCTCTGAAAAAACACTCATTCATGAAAGGCATGAAAGCAGCTAATATACCTCCGAAGAATCTATCAACAAGAGTCCATATCAATTTTTGGTCAGGTAAAATGTCTTCAATCTTCATTATCGTTTCCATTTCGTAGTCGACGCGGCCTTGGTTAAAAACTTGAGTATCTTTTCTTTCACCACCACCTTTGACTTCGTCAAGACCTTCATTCTCAATAAGTCTTTTCCTAAAAGCATCATCCACTTTTTTATTCGAGTCATTGGAGTCTTTATCCAGAATAATTTGCTTGATCAGCTCTTTTGAACTGACAGATTTTGTTTTCCAAGTTTGTGGGAAACGACTTTTTTCCTTTCGCAGCCTGAGAAGAGTCACTCTTAAATAAGGATCCTTCTTAATGATAGATGCCAATGACAAGGGTCCTGATGCCACCAATCTACCTGCACGCATATAAATCGGTTCATGAAAATCGTAGAATGTCATCACTTGACTCTCCATTGGCCTCAAGTTTGTTTCTGCAGCACCAACAGAGCCAGTTTCTCCTCTCATATTCGAGCTATTATACTGCACCCTTTGACGGTTAGTGAATAAATCCTGCTGGTACATGGGGCGTGATTGGTGTGATTGTAAGGTAGCATCCTGAGCGGTAGTAGCTGGTGCTTGAGCATTAGTTTGTGGGTAAGCAAATGGGTTTGGACTTTTGGAAGCATTGAAATGTGAAGACAATGGGGGAAGTTGCACAGCAGGTCTCGCCGATGAAGGCAAAGGCACTGGTTCAGGCTTGGTAAAGGTAGAGCTTGACGGCGAGATCACACTAGGAGATGAGGCAGTCGAGTCGGCGCTTAAACGGCCAGCGTTGAAGGCAGACGAGTTGAGATTGATTCTAGCCATTGGGACGTTAGCCGCCATTGTGTAGTTAATATTGCTCGCCATTTTTATGTCGTCAGCCCAAAGCGGTTCCTGATACTCGCAAACACTGGGAGTGCCTGCTTTGGAGCATACAGTGCAGACTGGACGACCCTTGTCACATTTGACCTTCTTTCTTCGGCACTCCGAGCACGAAGTGACAGTTCTTTTCCTCTTTGCTGGCGGACCTGTCTGGTTGCGAAATGTCGCTTCTCCGGTCTCTGTGCGTTTGGGCATACTGGGCTTCTCGGGATCTGTGGGGTGCAAAAGGATAGCGAGCGGCAGTTGGTGAGTGGATAAAATCACATTGTTTTGATTTCGAAGATAGCGCTCGATAAGAGGGATAATTCTCACTCGCTCATTTCGGGCGGAGCTTCCTAACCATAAACGATTATGTCATCAATAAAGAATGTCGGATATAGACGGGAATTTTCTATACAAAGTGCGGCTATTGCGTAATAGCGGCAAAAGGTACAATGGTAAAGAATATTTAGACAATCAAGCACAATTGACGTACTGAGTGTTCCTGGGGGGCAAACGATTAGGACGAAGAGAGAAGGATGGACCCACTGAGAACACATTCTGCGGACTCAGAAGAGGGCAAGCGTAAGCGCATGCGACAGCTCAAATCGTGTTTGGTGTGTCGCCAAAAGAAGACAAAGGTGAGTCAAACAATTAGTATTCAATTTGGAGGACCCTGCTAACAATTCATTGCGAACAGTGCGACAAGGTCAAACCGATATGTGGGAGCTGCCAGAAGCGTAAGAACTCCAGCCAGTGCCACTATGAGGAGACGTCGTGGAGCGTGAACGTTGCTGATCATAACAGTGTTATGACCCAGCTGAACCCACCCGGTGCTGATGGTGTCAGGAACACCAACCAACCGGATGGTCTTACAAGTGACATATCTCGGATGAACGAAAGAATCAATTTCCTTGAGTCGGCACTTCGTGCAAGTGGTACTGGGAATATCCTACAGAAGAGCTCTACGTTAGGAGTATTACCTCCAGCTGATGATGGAAATGGTCATAGCAGTACAGATAATCATGATGATGTCTATGATGGTGATACGTTTATGAGTTTTTATAGAGACAGTTTTGAAGCTCCGGGGATGTCTTACCAAGGTGCTCTCTCATGGGTTTCGCTTTTGAGAAAAGACGTGTATTTGAATTGTGTGGTGATGTCTACCAATGAGAAGAAAACGATCTTGTCAGCCAAAAAGAAAGAGGATAGTCGGTTTAGTATAAAGTATGAGCAGGAGATGAATTTGAATGTGGAGTTTAATAATGAAATCCCACCGCAAACATCATTATTGTCTCAGATAAGAAATACCCTCAAGGACAAGAAATTGGTTTGGATTTTAGTTGAAAAGTTCTTTACTTCGGAACTATACGCTGCATTGCCTGTATTGGACAAGTATGATTTCACTTCTTCCCTGTTTGAAATACTAGGGTCGAAAACAAATAGGGATCCAGAGATTACGATCAAGAGAAGGTTTCAATTCACCTCGGTGGGTATACTTTTATTGGTTATGAGACTAGCCTCTTTATCAATGTACAATGTTGGTAAGCCCCATGCACGCCCAGTGACTGAGGAAGAGCAGTACATAATTGATAACCCTATTCCCTATAATGTCGTGAAGATAGTCGATCAATGCCAGATTGAAGTGGAGAAATTCAAAGAGCCAAGTTTTGGGATTTTCCAGTTGTCTCTTTTAAGAATCCTTTATGATTTCTATGCACCAGAGGATTGTGATTGTGCGACAGTGACCACATCAGTACATCTAGGTCGATTATTACACCTTGCTGTTCAGTGTCGTACTAATAGAGATCCACTCCAATTCTGTACAACGATAAAGAATAGAAATCTGATTAGAAGGATGTGGTATATGCTTGTTCAGTTGGATTTCCACCAGTTGGTAACTGATGGTTGCCCATCAATTATTGATGCCAAATACTATAATACCGAGCTTCCTCATCTCGACGAAAGCGAATCACCGGAAGATTACGCAATCGATAGTTTCTTCCATTGTCGTGCTAAGATCCATGAGCTCTGTTATCCCTTGCTGATGTCCATTTTGAATGTTAGAGTTCCTGTGAAAGTCTCCACCGTCAATAAGCTGCTACTACCAATTGAAAAGTATGCAGATAGCATACCAAGATTACCTGAAATTATGGCGAGACCTAGGGACACAGTTTTGCAAAGAAGTGCCAATTGTCAAACATATTCTGCTTTATCCAGACTCTTGTCATTTACATCAATGATCTATTATCATCTTTTCTTGCACTATAACTGTCGAAAAGACCATATCAAATCATTGAATTTCATTCTGAAAATGCTGAGTTGTGCAAAAGATTTATATTCGGGAATTTTCTTCCTCGATAATAAAATGAATGATTTCAATCCTCAGGATGTCTTTGGTTGTGCAATCGCCGTTATACCCAAGATTGAAATGTATCATCACAGATTTATTCAAATTTTATTTGCTCTGATGAGCAGAATCAAGGCATATAAGGGGTTTCAGCTAGATTGCACGGATGAAATGATAGATCAAATGGATGTATTGATGGAACTTTGCACCAAACTGACACTCAATGTTGCCAAAAGATTCATAGCTGTTAGTGATATGTATTATCATACGTGGGTTGTTTCCAAAATTCACATTTATATTGTGAAGGGAGTGTTGAGCGTCCCTAAAGGTCGGGACGAAGCCAAAAGGGAGAAAGATCTAGATTTTTTCAAGACTTTGAATGAAGCCAAATACAAGGATGATGTGTTTTTCAGATATAATATGGATGATTTCAAGAAAATCGAAAGATCATTGAGAGATATTCTAGAGTTGGATATCAGATATGCTGCAGATATCGACGATTCACCTTTGAATACGGACTTTTTGTATGAAAATGATAAACGCTGGTTTGATCAACTTCTATATGAAATGAATGGGAACATGAAGGATTTCGAACAAGGAGAATATGGAGATGGTGTTTTTGGAGAAATCAATGTTGATGGTATCGCAAACCCAACTCAGAGCACAATGGGACAGACATACTCAGCACCTAATGGCACTTCTAACAACAATACCGGTTCTAATGCTGGTACATACGATCATATGGATGAAGCAGCTCGTAATATGAGCGGTTCCGTGGGGAACTCATACATCAATGCCATGAATGGTACAGTGGATTTTGAGTCGATTTTTTTCCAGACTAACAACACTAGAGATTTTGGGTTCTGAAGTCAAAGTACCACATTCTCAAAGTTATTATCTGTCTTGTATATAAAATTGTTTGAATTATATCTATATTTAATGAATAATGCCTGATCTGACTGCCCCCCAGTACAAGTTGACAGAATCGCTTGGAGAAGTAATGCTTGATGAAGAATTACCGTCACACCTAGCTGTGGCCTGCAAAATTAAGCTTATCAGATCTGAGATATGACAACATTTTGCGGCTTAGTATAGCGATAGATCATAGCCCTGCGGACCGTTAGAGAATCTTGCTATGTACTCGCTACGTACTATTATCGAAACTTATCGACAACTGGCACCTCATCTCAATGAACTTTTTAAAGAATATGCGGATGCTAACTGGAAAAGCAGAAGCAAAGCAGAGACACAGCCATTCGAAAAGCGACTCTGCGCTGATATAGGCCCGTGCTCATATGAGCGTCTTATCTGTCAGATGTGCGATTGTTTAACGCTGAAAGGCCCAGGAAGGAGCTATCGGAGTGTCAAAGTTTCACAAACTTTCACACCTGTGAAAAAATGCTTCCTGCGTAGAAAACGAAAAACTTCTATCAGGCCTCGGATCTCGTAAAGCGCACGGTAAAGCTAAAGATGCATGCACTGTACGTTTTTTAGGTCTTCCGGGTTGAAACTGGAGCATACACTTGCATCCTCTTGTATGAGAAAGCACTGGTAAGCACACTACTATATGCGAGTCTGTGCTCTTAGCAAAAGCAGAAAGAAGGTGCCAGGCCGGATTTTACCCAGCTGGGTGACGCAGCTTGAATTTTCTTGTTTATAAGTTATTTGCAATTTCTCTTTCCCGTAAACAAACTGCTAGATTTCCACTGTTTAACCTCTTCTACGTGGCACTACTCACTGCTTCCATCCTTCGGACTATTCTCCTATCAAACCTTGGCACTTGTCCCATAACAGGAACCTCTGCTACAAGACACCGCTCGCTGCCCTCCACATTAGCTTTTTTTAGGCCCATCACAACATCACCTGTGATAATATTAGTAGTTGATTATTCATTTCGTTGAGTGCTACGTGGACCGTGATGACGAACACCAAACAGGCGGAAGAGAAGAAGGCAAAGAAGGAGAATGCATCATCAAAGAAGAGAAATAGAACAGCTCAGTCATGTTCGATCTGCCGAAGACGTAAAATCAAGTGTGATAAAACCCGTCCCGTGTGCACATCGTGTGAAAGAACCGGAGTGGGCCACCTGTGCCATTATATTGATCCTCCTTGGGCTAAACCTCTCACACAAGTTGAGATTAGTGGCGACAGCAGAGAAAATGAAGTTGAAAAGTTGAAAAAGAAGATAAAACAGCTGGAGAAACAATTACATTCCAACTCTGCCAGTGGTAATCTATCCGAAGCAGAAGATGACACTGAGAACGAATACCCAAACCAATCCGGAGCAAGCTCCGATGAAGCAGAGAATGAATCATTGAATTTGGGGAAAAAGTTTGATATGTTGCACATCAAATCTACAACGACTGTGCATCTTGGTGCCACATCCTGGCTGGCGATCATGAAAGGTGACCCATACTTGAGAGTTTTATGGGCTCATATCTTCAAAATGAGAAAACAGGTAGAGCAATACAAATATAAGAAAACAATGGCAAACAACCAAGACGGGAAGGGTTCGGGAAAGCCAACTATGGCTGATTTTATGCAATCAAACCCCCTAAAACGCTCTAGACCAGGGAAATGTCCTGTTGCCCACGTCAAGATCAAACAAGAAGGAGATGAACAAAGTGAAGATCAGAGGCCACTAGCGAAGAAGTCTAAGAAAACAAGTTTTGCCTCTAAAAATACTTGTCCAGTTTCTGGGAAGTCCGAGGCAATGGGGAAATGCCCTGTTGCTCATGACATAGATGAAAATGAGGAAGAAGATATGAATGACGATAATGATGATAATGTTAATGCTTATGACAGAAATGAGGATGACCAAGATGCCACCAACGGAGATGCACCACATTCCCATAGTGAGAATAAAGATAGAAATGACGATAGAGTTTGCCCTTTGATGATTGGTGACGAGTCATTCATGGATAAATTGAAAGGCTCTGATGATGAATCACCTAATGGTAAAAAGAAGAAGACTTCAAGAAGTAACTCAAATGAAAGCAATAAATCTAGAGCTGTTGCCCCAGAAGATTTCAAAAAGAATCCAGTGGAAATGATGCAAAAGTATTTACCAAAGAAAAAGGTTTTATGGCTATTCATTGAAAGATTCTTTGAAGTTTTATATATTTATTTACCTTATGTTGAGGAGAACTCGTTTAGAGAAGAGGTGGAGTTCATTATGGGTAAAAGAGATGATGAAGATCAAGATGTCACTATTAGAATTAGATCGGGTGTTGATTTTGCTCTGGTTGGTACGGTCTGTATCATTCTGAGACTAGTATGGAATACCTTACCAATGAATAACTCCAATAAACTGTTCAATAAACCTGTCAACACCAAGTCATACCCTGAAAATACTGAAGCTATTAGAGTAATGCAAAAGAGCGAGAATGAGGTCCCTTTGGAATTGATTGATTGTGTTAAACATTGTTTTTCGAACTTGAAATTGATGAGAAAATCCAGTTTGAAAATTGTTCAATGTGCTTTGTTCATGAAGTATTACTTTATGTATTCTCCAGAAGATGGTGATGGTGCAGATGGTGGTGACTCTCAAATATTCTTGGGTATGATCATTCAAATGGCTATAAGTATCGGTTTACATCGTGATCCAAAGAATTTTGAGAATTTCAGTAATGAAGGTCAAAGACATCTATGGAGAAAAATTTGGTTTGCCTTGGTGTCATTAGATGTTTCACAAAGTGTTAACTTGGGATGTCCTAGAGTGCTACAAAATCATGAAGAATTCAGTGATACTAAATTACCAGGGGGTGACAACGAAGAAGATTTGAACGCATTTCAAAGTGATATGAGAGAATTGACCGTTATCAAGAATATTCACACCCAAGCTAAATTAGATCACCTGATTTCAAAGACGATGAGAATCCTGCTGAATGTCAAGAATCCAGCTCGAAGACATCAAGTTGATCAATTGATTAATCAACTCCAGAATAGTATTAGTGGGTTTCTTGCCATCAAAGATCAGTATGCTCTACCACAATTAGGGAAAATCCTTTTGAATAGATCCAAGACGGAGACTTTATATAGTTCTGGTACAAGAGCTCTACAGTTCAAATCTCATGTTGTTGTTAACATGTTGATCTATCTTTTGAACTACATCTTGTATGTTCATTATGAACCTAGAGGCACTCAAGATCCTCAAATTGCAGCTATCGCCAAGAACTATGCACAGAAGGCTTTGAACTGTGCTCTGGAAGGGTATAGAAACTGTTCTTTATTCTTTGATTGTGGTTTGGATTATTTTGGACCAGGTGCTGACCTTATTTTATCTCCATTGCTTTTGTTAGTGGGTCATAGATCAATGCAATTCATGGTTTCTTTAATTTTGAGATCAAGATGTGGGCCGCATATGAGGCCAAACATAGTGCATACCCCATCACTCACAAGCGATTTTGCTTCACCTGCAAATTCTGCTATTGATCCACAAAGAACTCATAGTGGTACTAGTGAAGATGGCTCTAATATCATTGATAATAGAAATCATGATCTCAATGACATCGAAATCAAAGACGAGACTGCCACGTCTATGTTTTGTGTTGACGTTGATTCTGGTGAGATTTTATCTACGATTTTGCTGGAGCATATGGAGAAGTTCCATCGTTTAGCTGAAAAACTAGGTGATAAGTATCCATATAGCTGGAGAATGGGAAAAGCTGTTGGATTTTTCATAACACTCCTGAAAAAACCGACTAATGTCGTTAGGGGAATCGTCAAGACCGAGAATGTCAAGAATGTTGAAAATGATACCGGTGAAGTGTCGAGCTTACTAAACTCTGTTCCATTAGTTTTATCTACAGAGGAAGAGCAATATAAGAAATGCCCAGTTTTTTACAAAGCTGAAGAGAGTGCTACTAGATCGACTATGTCAAGGGAGAAGCGCAACGAGAAAAATAACAACGCCGAGGAACCAAGCAACGATCACGTTCCAGTTTCCGATATGAGTACCCCAGATGTGGCAGTCCAGCAGCCACAGATGCAAGGATTTCCTGGAAATATACCATTCCCGTCTAGTGCTTTCAACTTTGGTGATTTCCGTGACAACAATAGTAATGATCATGATCCAAATAATAGCAATCCATTTGCCTCTCTCAACAACTTTATGCCCAACGAGAACATGGGCATGCCTGATCAAATACCTCTAATGGGGCAAGGAGAGGATCTGTTGAATTTCAACTATGCGGATAAGTCTCTTGGTGATATGTTTGGAGTTACTATTGGTACTGACACTGGGTCATCTTATGCTATGAACGACCTGTCAACCATGAATCTCGAGGAGAATAATGCTAATGGCGCTCCAGACTTCAGAGCCATGATGAATGGTAGTTGGTTTAGCTGATCTCCGGACTGAAAGCTTTGTATATTTGGAAACAATCAAGATCGCTGTGAAAAGAAGTACATATGTGTGTAGTAGGTAGGACTTAGTGGAGATACCGGATGTAGCGCCCTTAAAGTTTTTCCTTCGGGATTCAAACGCGTGCGAAATCCGAAAATTCCTACAAAAAATCGACATGTCCGCTAGAAAGCTTTTATTTCCTGACAAGAGTCGAAGACAATTTTTGCTGAAGAAATACAGGAGTACGACTGCTCGTGTTAATATACTACTGTCGGGATCTCAAGTTTCCACAGCTTCCGTTCTCTTGTCGGTTCTCTGCCTCTGTACAAATAACGAGTGGAATTAAGGCCGATCAGCACCACTGTATAAACAGTTATCATGTCCAGCAAAGACGCTGTTAATGGCGCAAATGACACAACGAGCGACATTGGCTCACCAGCCAACGGAAACAACCAGAAGAAAAGGATGAGGGTGCCTACGTCCTGCTCTGTGTGTCGAAAGAGGAAAATCAAGGTGAGTGTCAAACGATATTGATCCTCCCCCCAGGATCGTACGTCTCATAGCCGACAGCAAAGAGCTTTATACTAACATCGGTAATAGTGTGACAAACAGAGGCCAGTTTGTGGTGGATGCGTGAAGAGCAGTGTACGTCATCTGTGTCACTATGAAGAGCCCTCCTGGGTGAGCTCCGAGGATTTGTTGAAACATGCGAAGTCATCCCCGACCTCTTTGATTGATGGTGTGAATCTTGAGGAATTGGAACCGGGAGCAAAAAGAGCCATTGAAGATTTACTAGCTAGGGTCAAACATCTTGAAGCATCCATTGCTGTTCACGATTTGTCAAAGTCCGATCAACAAATACCTCTTCAACAAGCTGCCATTACCCCTTCTGCTACTTCAAATTCTTCCACTAATGGTCGCACTGATTACTACCCTATATTCCACTCAAATAATGAGGGACCAGTTGGTTATGACTTCAACCCAAATGAAACTGTGGAACTATTCACCGATTTGCCTTTTTTCATCAAACAATCAAGACTTGAGTATCATTCACCATTCTCTTCGATTTCTCTAATCAAAAATGATATACATTTGAAAGCTCTTTGGTTGAGCTTATGGGAAAAATTTGATAAGACACTAAGGGCAGACTACGATAAGAATGATTTCACATCTACTCTAGCATCAACAGGGGGTCGTGGGTTTATGGAATTTCTTGAAGCTAGAAAGCATGTATTGGATAATATCAAGAAAGTTAAAACAGAAATCACTGCCTACAAAGGTGATTTAATTAGCTTGATCGCCAATACTATTCCAAACATGGATGTCGTGTATGCTCTTTGTGTTAGATTTTTCAAAGTGGTGTATCCCTTCATGCCATACCTCAACGAAGAAAATTTCTTTTCCGAACTCAACACTATCATTGGAGGCCCTACAACAAACGGAGGAAAACCTACAATCAGAGCTGACACAAAGTATGATATTGCCAAACTAGGCTTGTTGTTCGTTGTACTCAGGTTTGCCTATTTGACCATCGAACCTCAAGAAATGAATGAAAATCCTGATTTTAGACCATTGAAAGAGAAGCCCATCGATGAGAAGTTCATTGAGGTTGCCCGTATTTGCTTGAATGAGTATGATTACACAAGAAAGTCATATAGTCTAAAAGTGATACAATTGCTTCTTTATCTGAAACTTTATTTCAGACATTGTCCCGAAGATGATGATGTATCTGACAATTCTGAAGGAAGAATCATGCTATCAACTCTTATTGGTGCGGCCGAAGGATTAGGAATGGCCAATGATCCTGCACCATTGATGAACATGACTAAGAGCACAATAAAAATGGGTAAGACTGAAACTCTGAGAAGAATCTGGCATAAAGTATTAGAAATGGATGCCAATCAGTCTGTGACTCTAGGTGATTTACCACGTTTTAGAGATGATGACCAATATACTACAGAGCTACCCAGGGTAGATCACACAACTAGTGATGTGGATATGTTCATCAGTCAAGATTACAAGTTTATGGATAAAAAGACCAAATTTTACAGAGAGATATCCAATACTTTGTTTTCAAGAAAAAGACCACCGACGGTATTGGATATTTATCAACTCATCAAGAAATTGGAGAATTTCAAAGCGAATGAGATAGGGAATTTGAGATCAATCTTGAATGATGGTTCACTGGAACCATATGCTAAAGCTAAAAAGATTTATTACGTTTATGAAATGAATCAAGCCCTTTTATCAATGAAACTGTCCTTACTGAATCATTTCTATTCAAAGAATAAGCCTAAAAAGGTTTTTGAGTGCCTAGATTCTCTCACGGCTTTAGTTTTCAAAATCATCAATGCCTCTATGAATGTTTTCTACAATTTGAAAAGCTACTTACCATCTGGCTATGGATTTTTCATCAGACCTATTGCCCATTCTACGTTGTTCAAAGCTTTGTTGATCATGATCAGTTTGAATGCTAGATTGTGCCAAGCTGTGAGGGCCACAGATCCGTCTGAACAACATCGCTTGAAAGTTCTAGGAGATTTGAAGGAGGCTTATCTATTCAATATGGATGCTCTTATTCAACTGATCACCAAGATTAGTCGAAATTTTTTCAAGGCACAGAGGACATTGTTGTCTGGACGCCTGTTCTTAGCTCAATTAAAAGATCCTACTTTTGATTTTGATGCTACTGCTCGAGCTGTTGTTGTCAAATACTCTCAAGTTTTCGAAACATCACAAAAACTCAGTGTTCTTCACCTCCAGAATATTTCACCTGATGAGTTGCCAAAGACCAATTTCTTCATGGATCTTATGAATGCTGAACTATCTCATCTATACTCCAATAGTAAGAGTGATATTTGTGAGATGCTACGTCCATTAATTGCCTCCAATTCCAATCCAACTAATGATCAGGGCAAGAACAATGGCACATCAATGCACTCAGCAAACACGGCTCCACAACTTCAGATCAATGCCAATCCGATCAATCCAAGTGGTACTGGGAATGGCCAGTTCTACGATCCTGCAGTTGACAGTTTGACTAGAGCTCCTCGTCTTATGGGGTCCGGATCTTCTATCTCATCTTCGGACATGAACAGCTACAGTATGTTTTCAACAACGCCTGTCCCGCATGGACTGATGATGAACAATTTCATGGACAATGACACTTTGATCAGACTGTTCAACGATGGTGCTGAAGGTGACGGAGGGTTGTCAAACGACACCACCAACATCGATGCGAGTGCGCTGACGGGATACGAGTACGCCAGTCTTTTCGGCGTGTTTGACGACTACAACCTGATGACGATGGACATGTCGAACGAAGTTTAGCGTGTGATAAATAAAGTGGGACGCAATTTTCTTTTGTATGTACGGAGCGCCCGGGTTTAGTGCCTCAACCAAGAACATATATCCGCTGTAATTAATTGTACGATAAAAAAGTCTGGAGACGATATGATTCACTTCACGAGACACAACTAATTTTGAGCTGTTTGTAGTAGTTATAGTACGCATATAGCAATGCCTGACGAGAATCCATTAGTCTGTGAGTGTTTTCCTCGGAGAGTTCCTTAAGACAAGCATCCTTGCCACTAACAGCACATTACCTAGTTGCTCCAAAGACATATCAGTACGAAAAGGGATCTCTTGACGTTTCTCAAGTGGAGAGTGACCCGATAATCCAGTTCAAGAAATGGTTTGAAGAGGCTCAGCAACAAGAGAGTCTTCCAGAATCTGTGAACTTTGCCACCGCTGAGCTCCCATCAGGCCGTGTCTCCTCTCGTGTTGTCCTATTCAAGGAGCTGGATCATAAAGGATTTGTCATTTACTCCAACTGGGAATCATCCAAGAAGGCTAAAGACATCAAATCCAATCCTCAAGCTGCTCTTGCATGGTTCTGGCCAACTCTACAACGTCAAGTGAGAGTGGAGGGTCCAACAGAGTTTGTTGACAGAGAGACCTCGCAGAGATACTACGATACAAGACCTAGAGGTTCCAAGATTGGTGCTTGGTCAAGTCCTCAGTCTAGTGTTATCAAAGGCCGTGAAGAGTTTGATAGCGTATATGCCCAGAGAGAGAAGGAATTTGAAAATGTTGAACAGATTCCATGTCCTGAATTTTGGGGTGGATTAAGAGTGATCCCATTAGAAGTTGAGTTCTGGCAGGGACGTCCAAGTCGTTTACATGATCGTGTTGTGTTTAGACGTGCATCTGAGAATGACGAATGGAAAGTGGTTAGAATTGCACCATGAGAAGTATGATATGGGCCAATTTATCGATAAATAACTGAATATAGATAACAATTTTATATATCTACTGATAGAACACGCAGTAAGAGTAGTACTACTAGAACTATCTACTTGGAAGATGACTTATAATATGATGAAGTAGAAGAGCCCAGACCAACCTCCGTTAGGAAATCAAGACTAAACCCTCACATTCAATTGAGTATGAACAAGTTCAGAGCGTATAGATAGAATGGACAACCAATATAGACCACCATTCACACTTAAAACATTGAGCTAGGGCTGTTAACGAGCAGTGCTTGCACTACCGAATGTTCGAGACTATTGGTCAAGCTGGTGGCCTTATAAAAAGAACATGTTGGAGCCTGGTGAATTACTGGATTCAAATGTTTGACTTCTGCTGAGAGAGAATTAGCTGCTGCTTCTGGGAGTGTTCAAGTTGGAAGTCGGAAAACTAATCGGCGATTTCTACCTTTAATTTTTAGGCAGCCTTTATTTTCTTACATAATAAAAAGCTTGTAATCTTGAAAACTTCTAAAGCTCCTCATAGGGAAGTCATCTCTGATAAAACTTGCTGAATCTGTAAATTGATGAGTTTGTTACCCTTATCAAATCTTTGCAACTCCAATACTATAACATCCAACTCAGTCTTATGGAATTGTCTCTTGATTGATCCTGATGATTTCATGTAGATCAACCCAATCAATAAAGAGAAATACCCCAGCGAGTCCTTCGTGATCTTCCCATATAGTTGATGTAATTTCCTTACATTTTGTGACTTTGTTGATTCTTTGAGACATTGATCATTCTCCACCAAATTTATCAGTAATCCAACATGAAGAACTTGTAAATCATGATTTGTAGTTTGTAAAGCTTGTTCAATAGAAGCCGGCACTAAATGGGATTGGTAAATTGACTTGAACCTTTTCACAGCTAAAACAATGAAAAGCTTCAATTTCAAAAACTCTGTTTGGTCAGAAAATATTGATGATGACTCTAATAATTTACTTAAAATTCTTTCAAATGATGGATCTACTTCAGTTCTTGGCTGGAGATATTTCTCATAAAGGACCAATAATTTATCCACAGTCTGCATGTCTTCATGACTATCAAAATCTAACTCTTCAAATACTTCCCCAGTCAGCTTCAAAGTCTCCTCACCCATTGACAATCCATACTGCGTTAAAATAGACACTCCAATCTGCTTTGGTTTTAAGTTACGACTAGACACGTATTCATTGAACTGGGTTTTGGTGGACCTTGTGGTTCCCTTTGTAACCATCGGTACATCATCCATCGACAACAACGACTTGACAACTTCGTCAAGTTTATCATCAACACTTACCGACTTCCCCTGTTCATCCTCTATAAGCTTTAAGAATAAAGATCCAGTGATCAAAACATGAGTAGGGTCCTTTCCATTGATATGTCCTGGTAAGTTAGATAGCCCATCTATGCTCTTGACGTATTTCAGGAACCCATTGTCTGTTAGCCTTTCAGCAATATGTAAAAGGGCACCCAATGTACATCGTTGTTGTAAACCTTCCAAGATGAAAGTCAATTCATCATGGTATGCAGCATGCTCACCTTGTGCTCTGAGCTTATTGATGTCTTTGATGTTCACTGTAGATGTATTTTGTTCATCATCTGAAGTGAGAGATTCATTCACTTCATCTGATTGGGTTCCTCCGTTTTCTTCGTCGTTCAAAGATTGAGCCGTTAAAAAACTTCTTTGGAACCCGTATGTCTTTGTAGACCTATTAATCTTAGGACTTTCCGGCATTGATGTAGTCTCTGCTTCGATATCACTAGGAGATCTCTTGTTAGCACTAGGTGAATGGGACTCAAAGAAGTTCACGAGTGCCGTATGTTCTTCTGAGGGACGTTCTTTCCTAGGAGATGAAAACGAAATCTTAGATTTCAATGTAGCATGAGATTTTGGAGATTCCTGGATATCATTGAGAAAGCACCATGCTGAATCTTGGTCGCTGAGCTGCGATGAGATTCTAGATTTGGCTTTAGGTGTTGAAGGTGATGAAGAAATGTGACCTTCTGATGCCGATTTGTGAGCTTTGGAAGAATCCATAGATGACTGTCTAGAGGGAGACATAGAAGGGTCCCATGATGGTTTCGATCTGGATTCAATGTAAAAACTGCTTCGCTCTAGATCTGACAGTTTGGGGGATACAGGAATCTTGGGTTTGGAGGTTTTCTTGGGAGATTTCAAGACCCTTTTCCTCTCTGGCTTATGCACAGCAGGTTTCTCCAATGAGGGGGCAGGCTCAAGTTGTTGCCTTGATGACGATGATGATGATGATGATGACGATGATGATATATGTGATTTTTTCGCTGTGAGCTTGCTTTTGAATGTCTTTGGCTGTGGCTCGGAGTCTGGAAGTAGTGAGAAGATATCTTCTTCAATGCCTGGTGTTGGTTTCCGATCGAGTTTTCTCTTTCTCTTGAGCACCCGTGGAGATGAAGAATCCTCTCTCTTGGCTTCAAACACATTGGGACTCAACTCGTCTTCGTTTTCTTTGTCAAAGGAGCGGCTCAGTAGAGGACTTCTCCTCAGACTGGGTACTTGGTCGTTGTCCTTGCTAACAGGACTTAAAAGCTCGTTATTTTTGGAGGGACTGAAAGTGACAGATGGACTCAACTTCCTCACAATCTTGGGCCTTCTGCCATAAACCCTGGCCATTGTTATACCCTTTCTTGGTCTGATCTGAGATAATTCTTTAAACCGCAGAGAAGATGTATAGTAGTAAGCGAAAAATGGCTGTCAATGCGGGCTCCATAACCATTTATTGACATTTTCACACGCGTTATACATCTTTAACCTAAGATCAACACTTCTGGATTGAACAAAGAGCAAAAAGATCAGGAGCTCAGATGTATGGGGACAGTGCGAACAAGCTCATCAACGAGGCCAAGAGATCACAGGGGCTTGAGACCCTGCCACTGTTCCAAGACGAACTTGTGCGGAACATTGTGCGAGAGACGCGAGAGTTAGGCAGAACGGTGGAGGAAAGTGAAGAAATGGAACAGAATACTCAAGACCGTCGTGATATAGCACACCAGTTCGTGGCCCACCTAGCAATGCGTCGCAACAAGCGCTGCTTACTGGCTTATGAGCGGCTGCGAAGTGAGAAACTGGCACAACAGGCATGGAACAATAACAATGGTAATAGCACCAATGAACCAGAAGAGCACAACATTCATGAGGCAGAGTACCTCAAGAACTACAGCGAGGTGGTTATCGAGTACAAATCACACTTCTCTGACGTTGACCTGTCTGGATCATTAGAGCCACCAAGTGACGTTTTCATAGATGTCCGTGTCCTAAAGGACGCTGGAGAGATTCAAACAGAGTATGGGGTGTTCAATCTCACCAGAGACTCGCAGTTTTTCGTCCGCAAGGCAGATGTGGAGCGTTTGATACAACAAGGTTATCTACAAAAAATATAGATCATGAAGCTGAGCATTACATTACATTACATTATACACATCATAGAATATTCACAACGTAGAAGATGTTTTTCACATGAAATTAAACTCATCAACCTGAGACTTGGCAGCCATTCTAGCAACGCGAAACATCTTGTCCTTAGGGTTTTCTCTTTTCTTCTTGGCCCCGTTGCTTTGACTCTTACCCCCAAGACTCTTTGGAGTTTCTCTCAAACCAAAACTCTTTGCCAAATGACCTAAATGCATCTTCTTCACATTGAAAACATCTCTCTCTGACGATAAATGGGTAGCATAAGCTCTGATATGACTAGTAAATGCCCGTGCTGCTCTATCATGGACACCTTGGTCCTCTAATAACCATCTCTCCACATCCAAATGCCATGTGGTCGCGTCATAATCCCATTTGTTCCCAAACCCGACTTTCAGCAACTCTTCATAGGATCTATGTTGGACACCGTTAGGATGGTATCCCTTGATCTTCTCCAAATATCCCTCTTCCGTTGGTAGTAAGAATAACACAGATCTACCAGATTTACCAGCACGAGCAGTACGCCCAATTCTATGCAAATGATCCTCTGTGGCAAATGGTGGATCATATTCAATGACTGTGGAAATATATGGCAGATCCAACCCTCTAGCAGCAACATCCGTACAGAACATCACAGTGTGTTTGGATTCAGGCGCCTTGGAAAATGCAGATAAAGTCGAAGTACGTGTCTGTTGTGATAAAGAGCCATGAAGTTTGTAAACCATCACATTCGACATATCATCCCTGTTTTTATTTAACAATGGAGAGGACAACACAGTAGAGAGATCCTCGCTTTCCTCCATTTCATCAGTCTTGGTATTCAATTTTTTACCATCTTTGGCAAAAATGGAGAAATGGAAATCAACAGAATCTGAACATGAAAGGAAAACCATCGTACGAGATCCACCTTCTTTCGATGTGATATCTTTCAAAATGGATCCAAGAGTTACTAGTCTCAATTTAGGAGGAACAACACAAACTTGCTGTAGTAATTGATCAGGTGCAGCAATGGATTCTAACACTTGTAAGTTCTCAACATCAGGCACTGAGTTTGAATTGACAAATTCAGCGTTTTGTAACGAAATCTCACCTAGCTTCTTCACATTGGTCTTTATAGTAGCAGAGCATAGTACATTTACTCTTTGATGTGGTAAAGTTGGGTAAAGTCTAGTTGTAGAGCTAATTCTTGATGTTTTTTCAATATCTTGTAAAATCTTGGTAATTGTCTCCTCGAATCCCAATTCCATCAATTTATCACCTTCATCCATCACAACATACCTTATATTACTCAAGTCCAATCTCTCTGTATGTTCAATATGATCAGCTAATCTACCTGGCGTAGCCACAAGAATGTTTACACCTTTTCTCAATCTAGCCTTCTCTGATTTTTTCTTCTCACCACCAATGACAATACCTGGAACAATTCGATGACAGCAACGACTTAATGATTCAATGACTCCATATATCTGTGTAGCCAATTCTCTTGTTGGTGCCATGATCAGGGCAAAAATCCCGGATGTTCTGTTTAGTTTTTCAATCTCCATCAATTTGGCAAAAATAGGCAATACAAATGCCAATGTCTTACCAGACCCTGTTTGGGCTTGCACAAACAAATCACGATCTCTAGTTAGTAAACGTGGAATCACTGATCTTTGAATCTTGGTAGGATGTGCAAGTTTCATATGTTCAGTCAGCTGTTTACTCAATATCTCATTCAATCCCAGCCCATCAAACGTTGTGGAATCCTTCAAAGGAGCATTGGATGCCTCATGGACCTCCATTTCAGTATCATACTCTCTCGTAGTCATCTCAGGCTTGGATGTGAATAAAGAAGAGACATACGAACTATTCTTACCTGGCATACCTTTCCCTTCAGCTAATCGAACTTGTTTGGATGGTCCCTTCACATCCTCATTGTCCTGAGCAGGTCTCTTTACCGAACTTCTCGCTTCAGCTGGGAAGTCCTTTTTCAAACTCTGTCTTTCAGTGAGTGGCTTATCAGCAGATCCCTCGCCAGACTGATCTACGGGTTTCTTCTTCTCCTTCTTGAAACCTTTGGCTTGTAATTGAGCTTTACGACGCTCTCTCCATTTCCCACCGACAACTTTTGGAGCACTTTTTTGTGGAGCACCACTCCCAGCGTCTGCAGTGCTGATATTCAATGTCCAGTCTTCTTCCATTGTAACGAAATCCTCCAAAACTCCTAAGATCAAAACACCTAAAAGTATCATTTCTGCATGGGAAAAATTTGTATGTACGTAAAAAATTATAGAGATCCGAGGGGGGAGATGAGCTCCCTATCTGAGTATATTCCGACCACACATACAAACATTTGTTTATTGTTTGACTATAAGCCCTTTTGGCGGGAGCTCGAAAATCCCTGACACCTCGGAACTCGTAGTATTCCCGGAACTCTTTCACTGTTATGATTCTGATTCTGATTGTTGTCAACAAAAAATCAAAACAAATAATTCCCACCTTTCTTCCTTTTCCCACTTCCTACTTCACACCCTCAATTATAAAGCGATTCTTTTTCTATGTTATTGTCTCATATTCAGAGATAATGTATGTACAATTGTGATGTACTCTTACTACAGATACTAC
>JAJMFO010000085.1:0-22394 GCA_030574715.1 Xingzhongia strasburgensis
TGGATCTACTGTTGCCAGTGTGTCTACCTATGAAGGATTTGGTGCTAAGTTGAATTCTGGGTTGATGGGTGTCGTTGGTATTCTTGTTTGTATATTATAGAATCCTGAATCATCATACATTCCCATGAACATATCTTATATTGCTTGATTGGTCATTTGTTCAATGATAGAATTAGTAAACAATTTCCTAATTTGAATATTTTGGATGAGTTCGTGATCCTATAGGATTTTCGAGAGAATTGTAGAATTGAATGGATTTGAATGCGAAATAGTAAAAAGTTATTAACTAGCTGCACTGGAGCCCCTCATTGCGCTGTGGCCAATCTCATTATGGATCGAAGTGTGACACCAAACTCGGATCACCTGAGCTGCTTATTGATAGCTTGTAGTTTATAGTGCTTAATGTTTAGTTCTTAGAGCTTTGAGTGATTAGTGCGTAGCGCTTAAAGCTTTATAGGTTGTGCTCCTACCGGCTTTTAAATCAGACCCGAAACCTACAACGTCAACAAACAGATGGAAAAGGCCAAATCAAAGATCAATCAATTAAGAAACATAGCGGCATGACCCAGACGGATATTGCTAAATACGAGAGGTTGCTCACACGTATTACGAGTCCGGCTCAGCTCGACAAGTTTGTTCGTGCCGTGGAAGTGGCGGAGTCTCAACTACGAGATGAGCTCGACACTTATATCGACACACGCTCGCACGTTCAGGAGAGTCGGAAGCTCGAACTAGCAAGAACGGAATTGTCTACATCTTTGAACGCATCCAGTGACCTTGTGAACCTGCTTTCCAATTCCGGGTCCCTAGCTTCGAGGATTACAGCCAGAGTCAGACTTCTAGACGCTGAAAGATCCCGTGTTAGGGAAACAACTGAGTACGTTTCTCAAGTGAAAGATCTCAGGTCATCGATACAAGCTGCAAATTTTGCACTTGAACAACGTGACTGGGATGCGGCAGCTCGTGCTATTGGCAAAATACGAGAATTGCCCCTAAAGGGAGATTTCATCGACTCCGTCGTGCCCTCTACTGACGTTCCTGAAGCTCCTCAGGTCACTGTGGCCAAGTGGATTGATGATCTGACTGGTTTGTTCTCCAAGGAATTTAATAAGGCCGCTACTGATAGAGATGTCGAGAAATTGACTAAATTTTTCTCCTTGTTCCCGCTCTTGGGTAAAGATAACATTGGTTTGGATTGTTACTCAAAGTTCATATGTAACATCATTGCCAGTCAAAGCAGATCCATCATCACAAATCAAGCACAACAAGACAAAATTGGCTTCTTCCCCGCTGCGTTAATGAGATTGTTGGAGATCATCTCCACAATGTTGAATCAACATTCTCATATCATATCAAAATATTATGGGATTCATCAAATGACAGGGATTGTGGAAAGAGTTGAAAGAGAAACAGATTCTCAAGCAGGTTTAATCAGTGACACATTTTACGATCACAGAAATATGTCTCGTAAGATTGATGAATTACAAGCATATAAATTCCCATTTTTGACAAATTCTAATGCTACTTCTAATTTATCAGCCAGAAATACGCCCTCTCCAAGAGCAAGTTCTGAGATAAATAGAAGGATAAGCGAAGATTCTATCCCTATTGTGGAGATTGGTGATCTGACTACTGAACTTTCATCATTTTTGCATTATTGGTCTCTATATTGCAGGTTTATCGCAGTTAAGTGGAATGATTACCAAGGAATCAAGCAAGAAGAACTAAAACTTCCTAAACCAATATTGGAGAGTAAATTTTCCAAAAAGATACAATCCAAGTTCTTACCATCTTTTGAAATTTTTAGCACTTTTTATATTAGAAGATCTTTAGAACAAGCATTACAAATCGAAGAGTTCCCAAGTTTGGATCCTTTGATTAAATCAGTGAAATCAGTCCCACCTGAAATTGTTCCAGTCTCATCAGCAATGGAGGATTTCTTGATGGTTCTTTCATCTTCATTGAAACAATCTATTGAGACAGGACAACCAGTTACTGTAAAAAACATCATCAATAACATTAGAAAAATTATTGATAACGATTATGTTATCATCATTTATAGAAGATTGAAAGAGTTTCAACCAAGATCAGGTACGGTGTTGACAGTATCTAACGTTCAACCTCAGCAACATATTCAAACACAACATCAGCAGCACCAACAACACCAGCCATATCATCAATATCAGCAACAATCCCAACAACAACCACAGCAACAACAATCAAATACCATGGGAAGTATTTTTATGAGAGGTGCTAATGCGTTGAACTCCATTGCGTCTGGAGATGAAACTAGACTGCATACTTTCATCATATTATTGAACACATTGAGTGTTGGAGCAGTTTACTTTGAGAAACTGATCAATCAGAATCTTACTCTACTAGAATCCAATTATCCTTTTGGTACTGACTCCATCAAATTAGAAACCATTGTTTTAAATTTGAGTGAACACTTCATCAAAAGGTGTGATGAAATGATTGAAGAGTTTGTTCAGATATTGTTCAATCAAGTGATCAAAAACAAACTAAAGATCTTGCTTACTGATTGTTTCAAAGAAGCTGAATATTTGATTAGTTCATATGATGAAGAGCAGAATGTTGTCACTAGGAGATTCGTCAATCATTGGAACTCGATGATCAACCCCTATATCAAGACTTTAGATCCAAAGATCTTGGATAAACTAATGTCTACCATTGTGACCTCTTTATCCAATCTACTAGAGCGTAAAATATGGAGTCTTGAGAATAATGTCAATGAGCTTGGTTCCATCAAACTAGAACGTGATTTCAGTGGAATCATTGGGGAAATCACAAGAAGCAAATACAATTTAAGAGATAAGTTTCTAAGAGTGACACAAATCATTTTGATCTTGGGATTTGATGACGAGGACGATGAGATTGACATGAACTGGGTCCTCACTCCTACGGAAAGGCAAAGGGCTCGAAACTTGAGGGTTGATAGAAAGTGATTAGTTGAATAGATTAGTTAGTTTATGTCCATATCTTGTAGTCTGGTACGGGCCACTGACACGAATGGTAAACATCAACAGTTATACGAGTTGTCATAATCT
Organism: Xingzhongia strasburgensis; assembly: GCA_030574715.1. Taxonomy (NCBI): domain Eukaryota; kingdom Fungi; phylum Ascomycota; class Saccharomycetes; order Phaffomycetales; family Wickerhamomycetaceae; genus Xingzhongia; species Xingzhongia strasburgensis. The sequence continues at coordinate 3,069 of JAJMFO010000085.1, forward strand.
GTTCACATCTTTTCAGCTAATAACTGATCTTTCCCCAACTGATGAGAGAATTCATGGAGTACGTTCTGCGTTCCTTCTACCGCTCGAGTGGGTGGAATGAGGACAACTCCTACGAGAACATTGTGGCGACAAGCGAGGCGCTCATTGACTTCCCCGTGCACAGCGACCTACGCTTCACCATCGGGTCAAAATCCTCAGACCATACTGCAACCCAGCTCACCTTTAACAACAGCGGTGCCATAAATGGATCTCTAGCATATGTGTACAGCTCAACAGCGCTAAAGGGCGTTTTGGGTACCTCAGAGCTGTCTCTCCAGGACGCCATTTCCGGTTACAGAGTCATAAGGCCTGCATCCCACCATCAACACCATCATTATTCTCATCATCAACAACAACAAGCTCCTCAACTAATACTGCCTTTGTCTGGTTCATCTTTTCACCCACACTCACTATACTATGGTCGAATGTATTTTCCCGGATCTGCACTCGAAGCCATGGTAATCAAGCGGTTCTCCAAGGCATCACAGCTACTCGTGAAGTGCGTGAGTAATGACAAACTGAAGAATAACGGGACGATGACGTTATGTCTCCAGAGAGACACTGGGAAACTCTCCACGGATTATATATTCTCTACTAATGAGGCCCTGTTCGGGTTCAGATGTCTCTATAATTTCAGACAGGGTGCGGAGCGACTCAACACGGCATTGTACAACAACTCATCACTCTCTGTCGGATCTGAGGTGTGGTACGGTGCACTTAACATGAGTCCCGGGCTTTCTACGGCGGTGCGATACTCTACACAGTCCACTTACACTGGAAAACCATTGACCATGACGCTGGCAGTGAATCCAATCCTAGGTCACATTTCCTCGACTTATTCTGTGAAGACAAGCGTCAACTCCACATTTGCCTCGAGATACGATTTCAACGTTTATTCGTACGACTCCAATCTCTCCTTTGGTTGTGAGCTGTGGAGGTCCAGTGGGCGCAGTATATTACCTTTGAAACGGATCAATCCACGACTAGCACCACATAGCAGGCACGGGCAAGATGATCAAACTGTGATTGAAGCATTTGAAAGTCTTGTTAGGGATACAGACTTTTCCAGTGTTATAAAAGCAAGCACTTCAATCAATGATAGCGCTGTTAAACTGCTTTGGGAAGGGAAATTCCAGGATTTCTTGGTGTCTGCTGGAGTAGATTTACAATTCAAAGAAGGGGTTCCTGATGTCAAGAAATGTGGACTTCAATTACAATACACTTCATAATATATATAATTATCACTGCTTCTCCTTCTTTGGACGCTTGTTCACCTTGGTGGGTACATTCAAAGGGTTTTCTTCGACCTGCTCGTGAATCTGTTAGTATATCTACTCGATTGATGGCAAGTTCACATCTTATGTACTCACATTTCTCTTTTTGTACTTCTTTGGAGGATTTTCAAGCAAATAAAGTTGTTCTCTCAAATCTTCCGCAAGTTGTTCATCTTCATATGCGTCAACTTGGTACCATAAATAGTATTTAGGAGCTCTAATACCCCCTTTCAATATCTTTTCCATCTTGGTTAATACTTCATCATTTTTGTTGAAACTATTCAAGAAAATCGGATCGTATTTGTTCTCAATCCCCATCATTTTGAAAGAAATAGCACTGAAATAAGGGACTGGTTCCTGTTCCTCTTCTTTCTCCTTTTCTTTTTTGACCGCATTAGAATCATCATCTTTTTTGTCGCCATTTGGATCTTGTGTTACCTCCTTTTTATCACCTCCCCTCGTTCTTCTTGGTGCATTTAAGATCTCTACACGACGCTTCTCCTCTTGTTCTTGTTTCTCTTTTTCCTTCCTCTCTTGTCTTTCCTTCTTTGATTGTTGTCTTACTCTCCATTTCTTAATCTCATCTCGGTTATGTATAACTAAGAATGAAACTATTTTATCCCCATTCTCACAACTTTCCACTATACAGTCCTTTGGTAAATGATAACGAACATTAGGATTCTCATTGAATTCAAAAACCAGATTCGCTCCATTTACATACTTTTCTTGAAATGATGTCAATGTTTTTTCTCTTGGAGGTTTTGGTTTTCTTGGTGGTTTCGGTGGCCTCTCTGGTTTGGCAGGTGCTTGAGATTGTGGAAAAGCTGCTTTGAAATATGGAGTCGGACCCATAGCTTTAGCCCTTTGAATATAACCTTGAAATTCCTTTATTTGCGCAGCCGATGCAGCACCACTAGCCACAATCTTCATCAAAGTGTTTAATGATGCGTCAACGCGGGCAATAGCATTCAAGTTGGCAATCATCATTTGACTTTCAGGAGTTTGCATCATATCATTGGAATTTTGAGAAACTTGTGGTGTTGATGAAGATACTGATGGCCGTTGGCCTTGCTGTGATTGTGATTGAGTTGGTACTCGTTGTTTATCTGATTGATCAGGTCCAACAGATGCATCTTTGTTATCATTACTGGTACTCAGATCAATATCATCGCTATTTTGACGCACTTGAAGTGGAGGCAAAGGACGTTTAATCTCTTCCTCGTTTGTGTTTTCTTCGACTTTGCCTTTAGCTTTTGTTGGAGTGGTGTAACTTACTTCTGCATTGGTCTTCTCCAGTACCGGTGCTGAGCTTTCTCGTGACCTTTGGTTCTCGCTTTCAAACTGACTATCATCATCGTTGTCATTACCACTATCATCATCCTCCTCTCCACCTGGTTGGCCATTCTTCTCTGCTGTGTTCTCCTTCATATCGCCGTTGGTGGGGCCCGAGTCCTTGGGCATTGAAGGTGCTGGGGACTCACTTCCATTTTTAAAAGAGTCTGTCGGCGTTTGAACTGAAGGAGTAGGGGATTGAGCATCACCGTGCGAAGCAGATACAGGTAGTCCAAGAGGTGTCAAAGCGGGTGGCGTAGAAGCGACGCCTTGTTTTTTGAGCTCTCTAATCTTTTTCTTTTCCTCTCGTATTTTCTTGTTTTCAGTCCTTTTCTCTTTCTTTTGAGCTTTCTCCTCCTCTCTCTTACGCTCGATCTCATCATCCTTAAGTATAAAGAACCTTGCTTCAAATGTATGGGGCCCGATCTCCATTGAAGCGTCACAAAGCTTGTTCATACGGTCTCTGGAATTGACCTCGTCCTCGGACTTATTACGAGACTTTGCCCAGTAGAGGTCAAATATAGCACCATTGGTGCACGCCTGTCGCGACCTTACCAAAGATGAGTACAGTACTGCACTATCCTTGATAGACAATGCGTGATTTAAAATGTTGTACTCGGGCTCCTCTTCTGACACGGGAATCCCATCAACAACCTTGAAAGGCCTTGGAGGGCCCTCTGGGGGCATCTCGTCTTCAACATCAGAACCACGTTCTTCTCTTTTAGCTCTCCGCCTGGCTGCAGCCTTTCTCGCGTTCTTTGGTGGCATCTTTCCTCCCCTTCGAGACTCGTAATTGGTAAAACACTTTTACTGATTCTATGTTTTCATCATAGAAATCAAAACCAAAACAAGATTTGGCCTCTAAGTATGCATCCGAACACCTTGATATTTGAAAGCCGGTCTTCAAAATCTCGGAAGTCATATGCCACCACCAAAAAAATTCAAAACATTGAACCGTAAACAAGAAACGCTTATGGTGATCTAGTTGCAAGAAGATCCATATTTGCTTCGCCTGGTGTGACACGATGAACCAAAATAGTGAGTGAATATTTGTTTGAGATGGGCTTTTCCCAGTGGAATCTCGCTCGGATGCCGCGAATAAAGATTGATGTATTAACAATTCGAACAGACACTAATTCCCTGTTTGGACAGACACCTGCCACTGGTTCTGGGTCCCTCTTCGGATCCACTCCAAGTAAGGAAGGTGATGCTAAGCCAGCATTCAGTTTTGGTGGAGCTCAATCGGCGTTTGGTGCTTCCACCCCATCTTTTGGTGCTAAAACGACAGAAACAAAACCAGCATTTGCTGGGTTCGGTGCGAATACTCCGATATCAAAACCTGCTACCAGCTCAATTCCATCATTCGGTGGAGCAAGTAGCACCAATAACGAAGCTCCTAAATTAGGCTTTGGGTTTGGTGATCAATCAAAATCTGGCGGGTTTTCATTTGGCAGTGCTGCTGGCTCTAAACCTGAAGAGAATAAAGCACCGACGTCCTTTTCATTGAACAGTACAGGGGAAAATAAACAAGGGCCTGTCTCTACCTCTGCTCCTTCTTTTAGTTTTGGTAAAAGTGGTGAAAACAAATCCACGTTCTCCTTCGGTGCTCCGAAAACTGAAGAACCCAAGTCTGCTGTTTCTAGTAAGCCTTTTTCATTTGGTGCTAAACCTGAAGAAAAAAAGGAGACTTCAGGTGGTTTCTCATTCGGTGCTAAACCTGAAGTGAAGAAAGAAGGATCCACAGGTTTCTCCTTTGGAGGCTCAAAAGCTGAAGAAAAGAAAGAAGGTACCACAGGGTTTTCGTTCGGTGCTAAGCCTGAGGAAAAAAAGGAAAGCACAGGTGGATTTTCATTTGGTGCTAAGACAGAGGAAAAGAAAGCTGACTCTCAATCAACCGCTCCTTCATTCTCCTTTGGTGCCAAACCAGAAGAAAAAAAGGACGAATCCAAACCTGCTACCACTGGTGGTTTCTCATTTGGAGTTAAGACGGAAGAAAAAAAAGACGATTCCGATAAAGAGAAGAAGACAGTGTCATTCACAAACAGTGTTATCGATCGTGATGAGAAGAAAGAAACAGCTAAGACAGTGGAACCAGAGCCAATTTCTCTAAACAATAAGACTCTAGAGGATCTAATAACCAAATGGACCAATCAACTAACCAAAGCATCCGCCTCATATCAATCATACTCATCCAAAATTAATGAGTGGGATCGTGTCCTTGTTGATGGTGGTGATAAGATTACTCAGTTATACAAGAACGTGACTGATGCTGAACAAACTCAGAGCAAAATTGATCAGTCGCTGTTATACATTGAAAGACAGCAGACTGAGCTAGAAACTTTCTTAGATAACTACGAACCAAAAGCTGAATCCCTGTTGAACGATGTGCTCTCCTCCAACAATCAACAAAGAGACACCACTGTCGTCACTAATGACCAAAAGAGAGAACAGGCTTATCATACTGCAGAGCTTCTAGATGAGAATTTGAATGCCTTGGGCTTAAACTTATCATCCTTGATAACAGAGATCAATGAGGTCAGTGAGTCTTTCAATAAGGCTAATGGGTTGAGTGCTAGTGATACCTCCAAAGAGGATGATGAGAACTCTTTAAACCAAATAGTGAAACTCTTGAATACTCACCTGGATTCTTTACAATATATTGAAAGAAACTCCGAGGAGCTTAAATCAAAAGTCGATCAGTTCAAAAATGTCCAGCTATAGTGAGTTTACTACGTTGTATATTTATGATCATTGAGGTTTATCTAGTAATTTCCATACAATCTTCATGGTTGAGTTGTACATTATTCGATTTATTTATGCACCAGGTTTGAAGTCTGTCAACGTACTCAGAAGAACAAATAAATTTACCAAATCCTTCAATGCTGAACCACCTCCATTTTCTTCGTTATAGATTCCATTTTCACTTTTCACATCAGCCAACATGTCTCTTTTCAAAACAGAAACGATAATCTTTTTAAAGTGACCAAGTAATCTCTTCACTTGATTGATAACCGGCTTGTTTTCAGAGCTTGTACTTAGAAGAATAGCAGATATCAACTGGAATGTTGGTACCAAAAATTCAAACAAAGACATGCCTTTAGGGGTGAGATCAGATGACTCAACACTCAAGTTGAGAGGCACTAGTAACGATCTCTTCACATTGGATTGATCAAAAACAAATTTCAATCCCAAATCTGGATCGATCAGCAAAAACCGGCAAGATTTGATTGTCTGTAAAATTTCACTTTGCAAAAGCTGTTGAGCACCATGTCTTGTCTCTGCGATTCTTATCATGAGGCTCATGGTCGCTTTGAAAGCAGTCAACTCAGAAAGCAATGAATCCGAGCTAGCTTTAGAATCGTATGACAATAGTAGCACCTCATCTGTTCTCTGAATCGATTTCACCAGAAGCAAAAGAAGGTTATTCTTGACTAGTGTATTCAGAACAAAGTTTAGTTGGTTGATATTAGACAACTGGAACAATGATTCAAGTAAGAGTAATCCTGTGATTCTTGTTTGACCTTCTCCACTGATAGCATCATTACAAACGACATTGATCAATCTATCACTAGAAAGCTTGATTGTTTGTAAAACTTCCTTGGCGATATCTTTGTTCTTCAAAATCCAGGAAAGGTACTTGTTACTCAAAACATACAAGTCGGAGCGTAAAGCAATAGAGGAAGAAGGGCTCAAAATTCCCAACATAGCGACTTTAAATAGCGGATATAACCTTTCATAACCATCAATGGCAGTTGGTTCGTCTTTATCAGCATATCTTCTGTCTTGGTGGTAAATGTCGTATAATGCAACTGATAATGAAATCATATCCTCCGCATAAGAAACATCACGCTCTATGTAATCATTGATTCTAGGAATGATAGACTGGAACACTTCCAAAATGAAGTTTGCTCTTCTAATAGGAGCCATTTTTCCATCAGCAACAATTACTTGAATCAATTGAACCCATGCGTGAAGAGAGGACAGTTGTAATGCCTTGAATTTGGAAATACCCAAATAGCTCGTGAATCTCGCTTTGATCGCGTCTTTTTCATCATCAGCTTCATATTCATTACTTTTGATGCTGTTAGGAAATGTCACCAAAGATGTTGAGGTTCTTGAATCACTTCTTCTCAACTCCAGTTTCAAGCTCTCGATTTCTTCATCTTTTTGCTGTGCCTGTTCGTTGGTATAGTATAAACCCTTAACCCATAGAGATCTCAAATGTAAATCTAAGATGGAATCCAAATCCTCCAGATTGAATATTTCACCTTCACAAGATGTACTAGAGGTTATCTTTGACAAATCAAAATTCAAATCAACCTGGTGGAACAGATGTACACCATTTTCAGACAAGGAAACATCCTCCAGTTTCAGCTCTAAAGTATCTAAAAACGATAAGACTTTGGGTGGGCCAGCAAATGCACCATAACCATCAATCAGAAGATCAATATATTTCGTTGTTTGAGAAATTGTGCTTTGAGAAGATGCTCTATGGAGCTCTAAGCTGATGTATTGTAAAATCGAACTTCTCTGGTTCAACATCGAGAGAAGAGCACCCATACTTGGACCAGAGTTGAAAGCAGTCTTGGAGCTTGTAGTTGGATTAAAAATCTCACCGGACCATAAAGTAGTTGATGTAATCTTTGGAGTATTCAGCAGTTTCTCAACGAGATCAAAATCACTCAAGTGATTCAAAATCAAATCAGAGCTCAAAGGATTTCTAGCCAACTTCAGGATAATTTCCAATGCGAGTGATGCCAATCTAATTGGTGCGTACTCAATATTAGTGGAGTCGATACTTAAAAGACTTGACTCAAGGATGTAGAGTGTTGTTTTGAAAACAGAGATATTTGATGCAATAAAAGTCTCAAAACACTCATCTCCTAGGGAAAGGCCGTTTGTTGAATCAAAGCCTAATAAACAATGAGAGATAGTAGCTTTTTTTGACGTCAGTGACAGATTTGAGTTCAGAAACTCCAAGATCTGTACTTTGATAGCCAAATTTTGGGCATTAGTGATTTCAGATTCTAGTTGACTTATAAAATTGTATTTGATTCGAGAGGATTCGTTTATACTCCCAAAAATAGTCAAAAGTTTTGCTTTGCCACTTCCATGATTACCAAAGTCGGGGGAGTTGGCAAATCTAGTCAACAACTTAATGGCCTTGTCGGCAATTGGTAATTGGGACGAGCCAATGTACAGAGCAACATGAGCGACAATTGGTAAATTGAACGAAAATGCATCATAAAATGATCCAAGTCCATGCGTACCCATTCTGGAAGGTAGATAAAAGTTGTTCTCCTTTCTCATCATTGGAAGCAATTCATCAATATAGGTAACCTCGAGATCTAATACTTTTCCAATCACCTTCAGAGCGAGGTCTAAAGTCTGTACCTGGTTGTCTTCAAAAGACTTATCACTTATTTCATCGAAGCCTATTGATGCTATATCCAAGATGGTTTTGTAAATCTTCTCTTGGAACAGGAAGTCCATAATAATTGGCGCAGGATTTGCTTGAACATAAGTGGTGAAATTTCCAGTGGAAACAATAGTGTTCAAATCAACACCGGCCGGAAAAGAGTTCAATATTAGCTTTGGGTCAAAAGAGGACAAACAGTGGTCAATAATCTTCAGTATAACATGCTGTAACGTGGTTTTTTCAAAGAAGGGCAGGGAGTGGGAGTGTCGAAAAACATTTGACAAAATAAATTCCAAATATGGGGTGAAACCAGGTTTTCTGTAAGCACTACCCAAGTCTTCAGGGTATGGCAGGATATACTTTCCAAATGACAAATTCGGTCTCAACAACGCTTCCAGCAAATCAGCAAAACCACGCACATCCGAGAATGCAATGAGTCTTGATTGGAAACATTCTTCAATGGACCCTGGCTGCGCAAATAACCAAGCGTCAAGTCTCTCCCAAATAACGTTTTTTCTTTCAGTGTCATCAGAGACTAAAGAGCTTATCACCTGTAAGGCAGATCCAACAAGGGGAGTGTCTAATTTAGTGAAATCGAAAAGACAATCTAAAAGGGATCCATCGAAAAAGCCCTTTACAGTATCACTATTGAAAGAAACCTTGTATAATAGCGTCAAATAAGATGCAATTGTTAAGATAGTTTCTTCGTTGAGGTTGTGATCGTCACCATTGGTTTCAAATTTGATGATGGATTCAATATATGCGTTCAGAATATTGATGATCATACTCCACGAAATCTTGTCTGAGCTTGCAATGAAATGATATGTGTGATCAGCATTCTCAGGACCGGTTGTAAGCCCAGCAAGCATCACCAAAAAAGTGGATCTCATCAAAAGATCCTCACCTTTCGATGCCCACTCGATGAAACCAAATGCATTCGACTCCCTGTCCTCCCAAAATGTCGCGATTAGCGATTCGCGTTCGACATAGATGTAGTAAACAGCAAGATAGAATCTTTCCAGGTCTGCTTTTTTGGAGATATCGTCTAACAGAGAGTCTTCTCCTGATAGTAAAGAATCTTCTTCTGAATCTTTTAGCTTAATGAGCAAGAAGGCAGCGTCTGAAATGAAACATTGGATAAATTCATGCAATTGCGTAGTCAAAAGTGTGGTCAAATTAGAAGACAATTTATACTCCTTAGTGAAAAAGTAAACTGATTCCGCCTGTGGATTTGTGAGTTTCTCTCTTCTGGTAGCTTCATCATTCACATCTAGGATTTTTTTTGGTCTTAGTCTTGGAAGGTGTTGCTCCAATAACGATCTTAGATCGTAGAATAACTCAAACTCGTTCTCTGATGTCTCTGCTGCTATGATCAAAAGTTCTTCGATGGCACCTTGTTGAATAGCTGAAGTCATTGGGGATTCGATAGCAATTTCAAAGTCGAATTCTTTGACTCTTTCTAAGGATGATTTGCACCAGTTGATGAAATATGTCAAAAAAAATAAAATCACCACTAATTTGATTGGTGTCTTATAAACTTCTTCATTTTTGAGTTCTTTCAAAAAGTCCGAATGCAACTGCTTGACTTCGTCATCCTTCAAGTTTTCAAGTTTTGAGCAAAACAGTAAAAGGGAAGGCAAGATGTGCACAAGAAAAAAATCATCCACCTCAAACTCACAAGCGAAGGAAAGAAATCTTTGAAAACTTGACATAGTGATTTTACCTTGAGAAACTAGCCCATGTACAATTTCGCCAAGAAGTTCGTGTTGATGATTGAGAAAGTCCCTTCTGAATGTCAGTTTTATTTGAAAATCAGTAGATCCATAGCTCCCCAGTATCTTGGCTCGCGCTACCAATTGCTGTATATCTCTCAGTTCATCATGAACATACTTAAATGCGTCTAAAAGACTATCCACAAAGTTGTCTTTCCAGAACTCATTTGAGACAGACACATCACCACAGTTGAAAGAATAGCTAACAATGTTCAAGATGTGCTCTTTTCTCAAGTAGTATATGGCTCTGGCGCTATCCATCAATGCAATTCCGGAGCCTTCTGCGTTGTACAACAATTCAGCAGCGATCAGCTCATCAATCCCTAGCTCATCACTCAAGGTAGCGGCTGAAATTTTGAAAGGGTCATTCAGCTCGTACTCCAAGCCATCTGTGAACTTTATTGGTCCTTTCTCCAAAGTAGATCGACTAGCCGTAGACTTTGGTGCAACTTTAGTCAAATTGGTGAGATCGTCCTTCACTTCCCTCACAAGTACCAAGTCGGGCTGGCCCCGCTCTATGGATTCATATATTTGTCTGAACACCGTCGTGGACCAATGAAATGGCATTCTAGCGAAACAATAGTAGGGTCGGCGAATCAATTGGCGGCTGATCTGTTAATTTGATGAGGTTCTAGCCTCAAGGTTGTTTGTTTACTTTGAAAAAAATTGAGAAACTCGCGAGCTGCTTAGGTAATAAACGTCTGGTAACGACACGACTAAGACACCTTTTTCATATTGAGAGCTTAATCACTCATCAGGCAACATCAACTCTTCCAGATCCATCATACAAAGACTTTAAAGACGACGTCTATGACTAACTCAGGACACGTTCATATTCTTGGTGCGGGAGCAATAGGAGGGCTTGTGGCATACGAGCTGACCACCATCCTCTCCCCTCCTAAAATTACTCTATTATGGAGGAACAAAGCTAGGTTAGATCAGTTCAGATCGCAGTACAGTTCCACCATCACAGTGAACAGACTTTTCAGGACTCCCGTTCAGTCATTAAGTGCGAAATTTGATTCCTCGTGCCCTGAGCTCATCTCTTCGGATCCAATTGAGACCCTCATCGTCACCACAAAGACTTACCAAACTGTTTCTGCTTTGAAACCATACTTACATCTTATCACACCAAGCACCAACATCCTATTGATTCAAAATGGACTTGGTGTCATTGACGAGCTGTATCAGGATGTCTGGCCTAAACCCGGTGATAGACCAAATCTCTATCAAGGTGTTATCAACCATGGCGCTTTCATGAGCTCAACCACCAATGAGTATATAATTTCACATGCGGGTTTTGCTGATCTCAATGTTGCAAAGTTTCCAAAGGGCCAAGTTAACCAACAAGTAAGCTCCTCTGAGTTTGCCGAGCAGCTAGTGGAGGCAAAGAGCCTTGTCACCAATGTTATGTCGTATGAGAGTCTCTTGTTAATTCAACTGAAAAAGTTTATGGTCAACGCCTGTATCAATTCTATCACCTCCATTGTGGATTGTATAAATGGTGAACTTTACGATTGTGATAGAATGAGGGAGCTGTTTTTTGATATCATCAATGAGTCTGTTGATGTTTTCAAAAAATGTATCTCCGAGCTGCAAAACAATCCGAAGGCAGATGAGTTTTTAAACATACAAAAGTTATTAGAAAATGTGGTCAATGTTGGTACTGTTTTGAACAAGCAGAACTCGTCGTCTATGAGGCAAGATACTCTCAACTTGAGAGATACAGAAATTGACTATATTAATGGGTACGTCGTAAAACTTGCAGAAAAAAATGGATTGAGTGCTGATGTGAACAAAACAGTTACTAATTTAGTAAAGTTGAGATTGTCCTTGAACAGGTCCAGAGTGGAGAAATAAATCAGGCGTTGAGTTATAGAACATATAGATTATAGAAAGATCCTACGAAAAAAATCTCATGATTCCCGATATAACGAATTCTCTATTAGTGTAAAGTATGTAGGTGAAATATGAAGTTTCAAGAATCAAAGAGGAAACTGACCTAGTTGTGGAAAATCTCACCTTTGAATGCAACAGACCCTTGTCTTGGTTCTCTAGCACTCACACTTAGTTGACCATCTTTTGTAATGTTGAAAACAACTTCTAGTGTATCAGTGGTAACATCTCTGATGGCCAATTCAGCCAACTTGGTACCTGGAATATATAACTTCTCTTTGACAACTTCTGGTTCTTCATCAGAGTATTCGTCATCTTCATCGTCTTCATCTCTTGCTGCTGGGTCTAAAGTAGTTTCCTTGATGGTAGCTTCACCTTCAACAACTGTGACTAAAACATCACCCTTTGGGGAGTTCAAAGTGATGGAACGACGAATTGGGTAAGTGGTTTCAGCTTTCAAGACGGTGATAAAATTACCTTCGCCATCAACCAACCCAATCGCTTTAGCCAAATGTTGAGTGTTGACAATGATTGGGGCTTGGGATTCCTTAATATCTTCTTCGTCAAAGTTTTGTAATAAGTTAGCTTGAATAGCAGCACCACGAGCAGTGAATTCTTCTGGATAAGAAGCCTTGGAGTCTAAGGATGGAGCAATAACTTCAGTGGTCTCTGGGAATAGAGCCTGGATGTTAGAAGCTAATTTAGGAGTGTTAGAAACACCACCAGCTAATAGAACTTCATCAATATCAAGGACATCCAAATTGGCCTTCTTGACAACTTTCTCAACAAAATCAGTCATTTGGTTGAGCACATTTCTAGCAGTTAACTCGAAACGCAATCTATTGATAGTGGAGTGGTAGTCTATACCGTCAGCCAATGATTCAATGGAAATAGTAGCAGTAGCGACGTTGGATAAGGTCTTTCTAGCCAAAATAGCAGAATCTTTTAGTTTCGCTAATGACCTAGCAGTCTTTCTTGGGTCAGCTTTGTATTTCTTCTCAAATTCTTTAGCGATGTATTCAGCAAGAGCAGCGTCTAATTTGTCACCACCTAGCTCGTAATCGTGAGCAGTGGCTAAGATGGTTAAGATACCACCACGGACAGAGATGACAGCAGCATCGGATCTCACACCACCAAAGTCAGCAACAACATAGGTCTTGTCTTGGGTCAATCTATCGTCGATAGAAGTGTGGGCCAATAAGGCAGAAGAAGGCTCGTTGATCAATTGTAAAACGTTTAAACCGGCGTCATTGGCAGCAGCTAAAAGCTCGGCCTTTTGTTGTTCATTGAAGTTGGTTGGAACAGCAATGACAGAACCTTCAATTTCTTTACCCAAGTAATCCTTAGCAGCAGCCTTGAGATTCTCCAAGTGTCTGACGGTGATTTGTTTAGTAGTGAAAGTCTTTGTTTCGTCACCTTCAACAATCTCGAATCCAATGGAGCCATTTACATCTCTGGTCTTTGCGCTCTTTTCTGACAAAGTTGGGTCAATATCCTTGTATGACTGACCCAAATAGTCTCTAAAATTTGTAACGGTAGCCTTTGGGTTTCGGATAAGATGAGCCAATGCTTGACCACCGTGGTATTCATCATCACCAATGTAGGCTAGAGCCGATGGGATGGCACGTTCACCATCAGGGTTGGCGATGACTTCGATGGAGCCATCTTTTGCAGGAGAAGCAATAGACGAGGTAGTGTTACCAAAAGAGATACCGATATATGCCATTGTCTGTAAGAGGGAAAGGTTTGTACTCTGTTGAAATCAAGTGCAAGACTATCTTTGAATTTCTATTCTCTCTTTCCAAAGAAAGAAAAAAATTTCATACCCTTACCTAATACCCCTTCAAATCATGACAGCCGGCTTTTCAGATTTTCAAAACAAACATGATTTTGTTTTAAAAGATAAAATACAAAATGAAGAGCGCTGGCTATATCTGCTCAAAACCCAAGCTCAGCTCACATGTCTCTTGTATCGGGGGCTGCAACTTACAAGAAGAAGTCTGGGCTTGTGACATTGTACGAGGACCGAACTCCAGGAATATTACAATGGCGAGCTGCTGACAGTGAGGTTGCGGTGCCCATTGTGGAGGTAGTCCTAAACACGATCACGAGGCTGCAAGCGACTCCCGTGACATCTGCATCCATGAGACTAAACATCATCACGCAACCTAGTGAAGGTGCAGATCCCGTGAACTATGTGTTCACTTTTAACAACAGACTTGTAATGGATAATCTGAAGGAGGCCCTCCAGCAGATTATAGCCAGACACAAGACTGCTGTACAGGCTGCAAAGTCTCAGAGTGCAACACCTGCTCCTGACCAGCAGCCACTCATCAACACCAATTTTCTGGAAGAGGCGCTTGACACGAAGAAGCTGCTTAAGAATCACCAACTGCAACAGAAACTCCTTTTGGACGATAAGCCTCTCATGACCACGTTCAAAGAGGCTGTCATGAACCAAGGTCTGGACCCAGAAGAATTCTGGGCTACAAGAGTACACCTGCTAAGAGCGTTTGCTTTAACCACCTCGCAGAAAAAGGGACCGTACAATGTGCTAAGTACTATCAAACCCACTGCAACAAGTGATAATCAAGTGAATGTCAGTGTCACAAGAGAGAAAATCCACGTTATATTTGAGCAGTATCCTGTTGTGAGAAAAGCGTATGATGATAATGTTCCAAGACTCTCAGAGGGTGAATTTTGGTCAAGGTTCTTCAGCTCTAAGCTGTTCAGAAAGTTGAGAGGTGAAAAACTATCAACTAATGTCCGAGGTGATATAATCCTAGACAAATACATCAACATGGACATTGACTATGAAAAGCATGAAGACGAGACTTTAAATCATAAAGTGAATAAGACTATTGATCTTGAGGGGAACGAAGAAGATGATTCCTCGGTGAGAAAGGGAAATGCCCCAGATATGACTATGAAGCCAGATGCTATACCAGAGACTGTTTCTGTGCTCAGAAGCATGAACAGGCTCAGTCAAAAAATGATGAACAGTCTTGAATTGGAGTATTCAAGGCAGGCCACTCCTGATTTGCAAAAATCCAAAGAGGAACAAGAAAATGAAAGGATCAGAAGTGAATTGGTTTTCAGTGACTTGGAAACCCCATATCAAGCCGAATATGCTGAAATCCATCTAAACTCAGAAAACCAAGAGGCTTCAGCTGCAAAGAAAAGAAAATTCCCTACCAAAGAAGAATACCTATTGGATCTCAGCAATATGAAACAACAAATACCATCTCCAAATACATTCCAGTTGTCAGAAGTTTATGAGGAAGAGAAGAAACCAGCCATTCAAAAGGCTGCTAAAGACGTTCTGACTTCTATCCGTCTAAATTCTAAGCAATCCAAACAAAGCTGGCAAATTTACAGAACATTGGAGGAACAAAGTTCTCATCAAGTGGTAGATGAGGTTGATCCGAATTTTGACTCAAGCTTGCTAGAATCTCTAAGGATCACTCACGCGACATCAGTGGAATTCCTAAGGCATTTTTGGCTTCACTTCACAAGTGGAGATCCATCACAGTCCAACAATGTCAAGAATCTTTATAATAGTCTGGTCAAGTCTCAAAACAGAATCACATCTGCTTTAGAGTCTATACAGCATCAAGACCTGAAAGAAACATCTGTGGCATATTTCAGTTCATTAAGACAATCACTAGACATAGCAATCAATAGATACAAAACTGCACTTAATGAATCCAGTGCAGCTAGTTAATAACTTTTTACTATTTCGCATTCAAATCCATTCAATTCTACAATTCTCTCGAAAATCCTATAGGATCACGAACTCATCCAAAATATTCAAATTAGGAAATTGTTTACTAATTCTATCATTGAACAAATGACCAATCAAGCAATATAAGATATGTTCATGGGAATGTATGATGATTCAGGATTCTATAATATACAAACAAGAATACCAACGACACCCATCAACCCAGAATTCAACTTAGCACCAAATCCTTCATAGGTAGACACACTGGCAACAGTAGATCCATTAGTGCCGCTAGACGTAGCACTTTGGGTCGTCATGGAAGAACCTGACCCTTCGCTAGTGACGTTGACGCCCCCTGAATTAACGGATCCAGAACCGACAATAGTTCCAGTACCTGTTTCTGTGCTTGCAATAGCTGATTTTGTGACAGTGTTTCCAGAACTGATTGTAAGAGAAGTCAACTGAGAACCACCTTGAGCAGGATTGACAGTGGCACCTGCAGCACCCTCCCCAGTAGCACCACCAGGTTCGGCGCTTTCATTTGCAACCGCATCATTTGTTGTCTCAGTAGCAGTTGCTCTAGATGATTCACCAACAGTAGCCGTTTCAATAGCATATGAGTCAGCATCTGTGGGAAACAAAGTGTAAAATGAAGTAAGCTGAGAAGTAACACCATTCTCTGTAATAGGAAACACCGTCATTCCTGAAGTCGTAGTGACCTCAGAGCAAACATCGTATGCGCATGAAGTAATTGTAACGACATTGGTTGAGAAAGGAAGAGGAGATGAGGGCTCTGTAGTAGTATCTTCGGTGGTCTCTGTTGCTCCATTGGAGGTTCCACCAGAGCTGCCTGTAACACCACTAGTCAATGGACAATATGTCGTAAGAGTTGTAACAACACCATTCGAAGTCTCAGTCACAGTGGTCACACCTGTAGTAATTGATTTGGTGGAGCAAACACCACCCGTGCAGTAAGTTGTGGTTCCAGTTATAGTAGAGATCTCGTTTGTAGGAGTTATAGTGGTGGTTGGCTCAGAGTTCAATGTGGAAGAGGTCACAATCGTTGAACATTTACCAGCATAACAAGTTGTCGACTCTGTCTCAGTTGTGGTTGAGGAAGAAGAACTTGAAGGAGATAGTTCAGAAGAGGAGCCAGGAAAACCAGAGGTGAAACTTGTATAAGTAGAGGTCATGGAGGCTGATGGAGTTTCTTTTGAAGAGCTTTCACTGGACGACATTGTCTCTGAGGAAGTTGGAGTAGTTGTTGGAAAAAGTGGTTCAGATGAAACAGTTGAGCTTGAAATTATCAGACTTGCTGAAGAAGATTCAAGGGTAGAGGACAATGATGATCCCGAAGTAGCCAAGGTAGAAGAGTCTATTGTGCGTGAAGTTGAAATAAAAGTAGAGGTAGACAATGATTCAGTTAATGTCGAGGAGTCCCCAGATAGCAGAACCAATGTGTTTGTCAGAACGTAAGTCGTACTAGCCCTTTTAATCAACTTCTTCGAATCACTCGAGTAGACAGTTAACTTGTTGGTAGTCGTAAAGTCAGTTCTAGATGTACCTTCATTGACATCTGCAATGTACTTGAGATGGATATACCCATCACTTTCAGCAGTATAGTCGGTGTTATCAATATAAGAAAATATATCGCCGTGAATCTCAGCTTGATCTGTAACATCCTCGCCATTCAAAGCAATGGACTTGATAGTATAGTCGGCACCGGATTGGTCAAACTCGAGTTCTGTGAAGGGACCCAGAGATGTAGGAACATAAACCTCCCAATTGAGCTGGCCATTTACCCACTCACCGGTTATGAATGGAGTTTCTGTGGAAGAGGCTGACGCTGATGAGCTAGATGATGACTCTGATGGGCTAGATGAAGCTTCTGTAGAGCTAGAAAAAGCTTCTGTAGAGCTGGATGAAGCTGGCTCCATAGTCGTGGATGGACCTGGTATAACGGTCGAGCTCTCGAATGGGAAAGAGCTTGGAGACACAGAAGAGGAAACCTCACTTGAGGAAATCCCAGTGGAAGAGCTGCGCCATGATGATGAGGGTGATGGTGACGGTGAAGAAGAGGAAGAAGAAGAAGAAGAAGAAGAAGAAGAAGAAGAAGAAGAAGAAGAAGAAGAAGAAGAAGAAGAAGAAGAAGAAGAAGAAGAAGAAGAAGACGAAGAAGACGAAAAAGACGAAGAAGACGAAGAAAAAGAAGACAGCAGGGAAGAAGACGCCATATCTGAAGATGATGGTAGTTCAGACGACGAAGAAAGTCCCGAGGACGACATAACCTCCGTTGAAGATGAGGAAGAAATTGATCTCCAAGATTCAGGGGCAGCACTAGAAGGAAAATCTTGCGAGGACGGTCCAGACTCAGATGGCCCCTGTGAGGATGAAGGCTCTGCAAATGAAGAGGATGCTGAAGAAAGCGAGGTAGAAGATGGTTTTGCAGAAGATGACTCGAAAGAGTATGATGAAGCAGTCGTAGAGGATCTTTCAGTATCTGAAGACTTGGCCGAAGACGAAGAAGATTCAAAAGATGAGGAAGATTGAGACGGCAAAGAGGACGAGTATGACGAGTCTATAATTGAGGTTGATGAAACGGTTGATGATGAAGGTGTCATGCTTGAACTTGATGAAATTTGAGCCGAAGATGACGACTTTGTGGAAGATGTTGACTGGACTTCAGTACTTGAAGAATATAGAGAAAAGGACGAAGCTAAGCTGGAAGAAGAGCTAGACTGGAATGAAGATGAGCTTGAAGGCCATTCGGATGAAGAAGAACTGACAATAGAAGATGAGCCGGAAATGAATGAGGACGAGCTTGAAGGTTCAGCTGACGAAGATGAAATCACAGCTGATGAGGAAGGTATTGAAGATGAGTGAGATAAGTAACTAGAGGACGAGGAAGTAAGTGAACTAGATGAGCTGATGATATTTGAAGATGATGAAGTAGCGCTTGACGATGTAGCACCAAACACAGCACATGTTTGAATTGATGACTCACTCAGTGTTGCGGTCCAAGTGCTGCCATAGCTCTCAGCACTAGCAGCATTTGGAGCCATACCACTCAAAGGTGAAAACGTTTCATCCCCCGAATAGCCTGGATGGGCAGCTTGACCGATACCAGCTTGATTGGTCTCAAAATCAACAACCCAGTACGTTCTTGACAGCCAAGATGAAGATAATGCAATATATGCTGCATCGCCCGCCACGGTCTGCACTGTCAGGGCACAGCTATTGGTGCCTGTATCAGTAGTCATGACAATGGCTTCCCATGGAATGACTATGTCTTTGCCCTGGAAATCCAGATGAATATCAAACCCTGTCTGATCACAATCAAAACTATAACCGTTCGGAGAATCAATATAATCTTCTTCGTAAACAATACATGCAAGGTAGAGGATATTTCTGAGCAAGGTCTCTGACATTTCAGTATAGTGATCTACTGGGCTGTAACTTGCCTTGTAGTAAATATCAGAAATTTGAACAAATTAGCACTTCCCGGCTGATCAGACAACCACATTGAGTTCACGGTCACATAAATACTTGATGGATCACTTGATAATAGAGGGACATAAACCAAATCCTCATAATAACTTTCAACGACCGAACCAATGGTAATATAACCCTGGGAAACATCATCGTAGCTTTGACTCCATATTTCACCGATAGCAGTTCCCATACCAAAACCGTAAGCCTTATAAAACCCAAGACTTGAGTAGTAGTCCCACACAGATGTGTAGTTGGCTCCACTAATGTTGTACCCATAGCCTAATGGGAAAATAGAGCCGTAGCCTTCAGATGCGGTGTATGGGATGTCATTGTAAATGTAGTCTGAATTGTCATATGTCCAAGTGTCTAGATAGTAGC
>JAJMFO010000086.1:0-19963 GCA_030574715.1 Xingzhongia strasburgensis
CAATGCCCACATTGGCCACGGCGTTTGCCGAGACTACGAGACGTAGTGCCACACAGGCAGATCTGAGTAAAAGAGTGTTGCGGCTGTACAGAAACTACTTGAGAAATGCCCCAGTTTTCATTGAGTTGTATCAGTTGGATATGCCAGTTGCAGCCGTTAGAACCAAGATTAGACAAGAATTTGAAAGAAATCGTTTCCAAAAGGATTTGGCGATTAACAATGTGCTCTATGCGAAGGGACAGATGGAATTTCAAGAGCTGGTGAATTTTTGGAAACAAAATCCTCATGTTATGCGTTATTTCGATAACGAAGGAGAGACAACTTTTGCTTTGAATGCTCAGGTGCCAGATAGCTTTGTCAACAAGTTCTTGAAAGGGTTCTAGATGTCTGGTTGGTGGTTCTATTCATTATTTATTAACTTATTGATTGCCTTGATTATTTAATTATTTGATTATTTATTTATTTATGAAACGAATACATAATTCAGGAAAGTTCGTCCTCTGGATCGCCAGAGCTCTAAACTTCATCATCGGCCCTTACATCCTCTAATCCGATTACATAGACGACCCCTTGCCGATCCACGATAAAGCTTTCTTTGCAAAAACTGTCCACAACCAGACCTGCTTCTTCCATCTGTTCAGTAGTGCGGTCGACCTGTTTCGAGATGAGCTCATCAGTGGAGGAGTTTCTCACCCAAGAATCTTCCAGCTTCTTAGTATGAACAGGGTCAGGCTCAATATAGTCCATAAGCAGATAATAGCCCTCCATTTGAGTATGATGAACTCCTTCCAAAACCATATAACCACAAGCATGACATTTAGGAGTTTGTATACTTTCTTGTGTTTTAGCTCGATAGCTCTCAACTTTATCATGAACTTTCTTCTGTTTCATAAGAGACTTCAGAAGATAATCACAATACTCATTATAGGGCTCGGTCCAACCTTGAAATTTGTTTTCCAGAGCTAATCTCAAACTAACCAGATCACAGATCTTTAACACCAAATAATCATCTGGTGACTTTCCTGGTATTTTCAAATTTTCTTCAAATACTTGATTGAACACACCTAGTGTCATTTTAATGATTTGAGAAACCCGTTCGTAATCAACTTGAATATTCTCAACGGAATGGCTAGAGTTGATGAATCCACGTAGTTTGATGTAAGGAATTTCACTGCACTTGTTCCCCTCATTATCTTTGCTAATGTTGTCCTCAAACCGTTTTTCAATTGCAGCATCAGCTCCCCTGACTTTGAAAAGGTCAGCATAACGACGGTACAGCAGCACTGAACTTTTCAACAGCTCATCACAATCTCTTCTTTCATACTCGGAAGTGATCTTCTTGAGCCTTTTGAAACAATCAGCTAGCAGTATGCCTTCAATGGAAATGTGGGATGGAGCCTCGAGTTCCTCGTTCACCAAAACAGAGATCTCAATGCAGTCATTGCTGAAGTACTTTGTTGAAATTTCATCATCGAAGCACTCTCTGATATTTTCGGTATTCAACTTGGCCCCGTTAATCT
The DNA here is from genome assembly GCA_030574715.1 of Xingzhongia strasburgensis. NCBI lineage: Eukaryota > Fungi > Ascomycota > Saccharomycetes > Phaffomycetales > Wickerhamomycetaceae > Xingzhongia > Xingzhongia strasburgensis. Next base: position 1,521 of record JAJMFO010000086.1, read on the forward strand.
TGAAAACTAAAACACAGGTACCATCGCTCACAAACAAGTTGTCCAACTTCTTGGACTGTAATCCAGAATAGACTACATGGGAGGTAAGTTTCCCAAACTCCTTTGGGTCGGTTATTTTCCATGATATTCTTCGTCCCTTGGAGTCTTTGATTTCTTTCAACAAGCTAGAAATAGACTCATCTCTGAGCTCTATAAATGAGAGCAGAAACTTTTTTTCTAAATCACCACTCTTTCTGAAGTACGGCCACCGAATACCATTGTAAAATCTGCCAGTAAGGAATCCAAAGAACGGCGTCTCACCCCAATGACACATCTGCAATATTATCAGAATTTTTTGTCCAATGGGGTAGTAAGGCACTTTTACAGAGATAACGCGGACACCATAACGATCACAATAACTTTCTATGAGATAATCACAGTCTTCAGTCCACTGTTTCAACTTCTTCAAATCCTCACTTCCAAGATCAAAATCATGTGTCTTGCTGAAATCAAGCAATAGTTTGATTGTATTGTTAAACTTGATATTTATGGATTCATTCAATTCACTCAAGGTACCGGAAACACCCTCGTAGTCGTACTGATCGCTCAGTAGACTGTAAGAGTCAGCATCATGGGGAAGCAAGAGAGAGGAATATGCCGCAAGATGATCCAATGTGCTCCATTCAAAACGCTCCATATAGAAATCTCTATTGAGGGATGGCCACCTTAAAACTTTAGCAAAGAAAAACTTATGAAAACAGCCCAGTAGAGAGACAAAATAGGAATAGTAGGTGCCAGTGTGGTTACTCGTTTCCTCATCCAACAAATCCCTCAAATGGGAAAGAAACTCGTTCCCTCTCTTTATAGGGTCTGAATAAGATTTGAAATAAAGGCTTCCAGCCAGTCCTTTCAAGATGTCCTGAAGTACACAGATAACAGACTCTAAAAGTGAAGAAGCCTCTCTTATCAATAGAGCGTCTTTGGTACTCTTGTCCCTTCCCAATATTTCAAGCCAGTGACTTCTTTCCAACACAAACACATCCTCCCTCAATAACACTTTCAAAAAAGTTTGCTCTCGATCCACCATTTCTTTGAAATCAAGCACCATGTGTTCAAGTCGTTCAACACACCTATTGAAGTGCCCCCGCATAGCCCCTTCAGGATCAAAAGTACCTGCCTCTGCAGCACGACCATAGTCAGTCATCTCTGCAGTGGAATTGAGTATATTCAACGCTAACGCTGGTTGGCGTAAGACTTATCATTCAAAGAAGTGAAAAAGCAATCGCGGTTACATAAAAAAGGGGTTAATAGAATTCCGAAATTTGAAATTTGAGGTTTGTAATTCGAGTTGCATGCTGAGTTTGTTAGAAGAGAGTGAGTAAAGTTGTCCATTCAGCTCCTATGACCCCTGTTGAAATTATATTATATCCCATGCGGTATCATTGTCTTCATCAAAAGGTTGATCAATAGAGTCAATCTTGATATCAGAACACAAAGGGCATCTTTTCGATAATAGGTGATCCACTTCTGGATTATTGATGAACTTTACTGATTGCTTTGTATTCATATGCTTTTTCTGTAAGAATTCCAGTTTTTTCTTGATTGAGTAATTGTTGGAATTCAGTAAAGTTTTGATCAAACAGTCAGAATGGAATGAATGATTGCAAGGGAAGATGTAAAATTTTCTTGATGTCAATAATAGAGAGCATATAGCGCAACTTTGACCAGTTTTGATCAATTGAGTCTTTTCTTTATATTCACTGATTTGATTGGTGATTTTTTCATTAATAGAAATTGTAGAATTCATTTCAAGAGATAACTTATTTATAAGAGTTCCAAAATTCTCCAAATCTGAGCAAATTTCTTCCTTGAGGTTATCAATAGTGGTAAAATCTGGAATTTTTGGCAATAAATCCTTGATTGATAACAACTCACATTTGTTCAACAAGAATTTGATTTCATCCTTTATTGAGTCATTATCAGATGGCCTAATACTGCTTATCTTTTTCTCAGCAATTTTCAACCATAAAAATTTCCTTGACTTATCATCAGACACTTTATCAGCAATGACCATTGCCAAATCGATCATATCGTAATTGAGTGTCAAGTTCACGGCATCTTCAAAGCAATTCAGGATGGAATAAAGGTAACTAGCGGATCGTATCTTTTGAAATCTCAAGCATAATCGTAGAATGAAATCGGGATTGTAGTAAAATTCCAATCCATGCTCCTCCAAATATCTCAGAATCATCTCCTCTTCTTTATCTGTCTCGTGTGATATTGACTCATTCGATATCAATAAATATAACAAAGTGTCATGAACACTGGAGTCCTTTGAGTTGTTATCATGGATATATTGATGTAAATACTTGATACCCTGATGTTTACTAACTTTGATTTTCTTTGCATTTTTGTTGTAAGTCAATATGGCGGGCAAAAGATTTTTAGCATCAAGATCTGAAATTTTTAACCATGTTTCCACTGTCTTGACTGGATGATTAACTAGTAAAACAGTTGAGATCTTATAAACCAGATTTGGATCGTTAATTTTCTCCAATATCTTCAAAGCTTCATTCCAGTTCTCTAATTTAATCCAATAATTCAAGGTGAACTCATAATCATTAATCAAGTTAGCATAATACAAGAGTTCTGATCTTCTATTGTGTTGAGTGATGATCTCATAGATAGTAGCCTTGTCTAGTAGTTTCTCATTGTCAATGATAAAATTTTGAAACTGCTTCTCTGTCGAAGTTTTCAACAACGTGGTTTTTTCTAGATGGCTGGACTGTTCAGTGGTGAGTAAATCATCTAATTCATTCAATTTTTCAACGTATAGTTCCACAATCCAAGAAGATAGCATCACTATTTGCATCTTGAAATCAAATTTCTTATCATTTTTGAGTAGACTGAATTTAATGAGGTAGTATTCCAGAAGAGCATCCATCTGTAATTTTTCCAAAAATCCCAGTGCCACCGACTCAAATGATCTACTCGAATTCGCATAGCTTTGGGCAGCTTTTGAGAACTCTGATTGCTGTAAGTAATGATTCCCCTGTTGAGTGAAGATGATATCACGGATCTTCGCATCCGTCGTGGCATTTAATGCCTGTTCATAATCGTGGATAGCCATCATGGATCTCCAAATGTTTTCCTCTTCATTATCCACGGTGATCTCATAAATGTTGGAGTTGGAATACATCCAGTATGTCTGTTTCAAATAATCAGCACTTAACCCAATAAACCTCTCCTTCTCTGAAACTGGTAAGATCTGATGGTGTACTAACTCATCACTCAGTCTGTTTATCACGAGCAATTCTGAGCCTCTCAGCAATAAAAGATGATACTTCGTCAACGCAATGGATTTGAATTTGTGCTTGGAGTCAGGCAATTCCATGTTAACCAAGAATTTGAGGTTTGAGATATTCTTCTTTGCAGTGATATTCTCTGTTCGTATCTCTCCAAAAACAATGCCACTCAGATTTAGCCATCCAAACAACGCTCCATTCGACGAAAATTTATCACCGTTGATGTTTCCAAGGTCCTGGTACTTCTCGTACTCCTTCGGACTTGACTTGAACAGCTGTCCCAGTATAAGATCGTTGTATTTAGCATGCTTCGTCTTCAATTCCTCGTGCCAATAGCAGATGTCGTCACCGCTCACCAGCAATAAAGTCATCTCGTTCGCCTTTAGATCATAACTCAAACTCATCCCATCAATGGGGCCCGAGCACCGATATACATCCCTGGCAATCTTCTTCGTGAGCTTCCCGTTCGTATGTTGTTCAATAAACATTTCATGCACCGCACCGCTTTTATCACCCACCAAGAAGGCACCTGTCTGGTTGCCCTGTACCGCTTCAGAGTTCCAACACACACAGGAAACCCGCGTGTTTTTTAGCTCTCCAATGTATTTGAACCCTGTCTGGCTCCCATTTAAGTAGAAGGACTCCATTCGGCTTGTCGTCACTAGCAGATGTCGTCCAGTTGGATCCTGAAAAACACGCTCAATGCGCCCAATCTCTTCAAGTGAGCGCTTATGAGGAAGCTCTAAACTTTCAATCACCGCCGGGTTGTTCAAGTCGACGCGCAAAAGCCCTCCAGTTTTGAAGGCAACAATTAGAATGTCATTGCACACACTGAGTCCAACAACATTCGTAATCTCCTGCTGGAATTGCACGGGCGACACACCAAAAATCGACGATCTGAGTTCTACTTCCTCCATTTCTTTGTCAATTGATAGGTTGACTGCCCTTGCCGCTGACGCTCTTTTCCAACCAACGGCGGCTAATGCTATGTACATAGTTTATTGTTAATGCTTTTGTTGATGATACCAAACTGTCTGGTGTGCGGATGTACAAAGCTTATACTGGCTAAGTACAGCTGGTACTTCTGTTTTAAGAAGTCAACCTCCGAAAAGGGAAATGTTCAATTTTCATAACAAAATTCACTACTAAACAAACACATAGCTCTAACTAACTGTCACTGATTTAGATCTCTCAACTCTAATTTCAAATCATTAAAACACATATCAAGCAATGTCTTCAATACCGGTAAAGCTGCTGAGTGAGGCTGTGGGTCACACCGTCTCTTTGGAGCTCAACTCGGGTGAAACGTATCGCGGGAAGCTAATAGAAAGCGAAGATAATATGAACGTTCAACTAAGTGATATAACAATAACGTCAAGAACAGGTGAGATAACACATCTAGATTCTGTCTTCATAAGAGGTTCTAATATCAAGTTCTTTGTCGTACCGGAAATGCTGAAAAATGCACCAATGTTCGATCCAAATCACACAAAACCTCCACCTCCAATTAGAGGACCAAAGAGAAGATGAATTGAATAAAGATCTACAAATACATGTAATATATTAAAATGTCAGTTCAATGCTAAAGCCGTTATCTTGCTAATTGAAAATTTTGTATTCAATCTTGGATCCATTCACAGATTCATGTAACAATCTTTCATTCTCTTTCAACAACCTGTTCACATCTGATCCAAATGTTTTATAGATCAAATTCACATTGTTAACAGTAGTTTGTCCCCCGATTCTACCCACTATAGCTTTGAGAAATTCTAGATCCAAAAGGCATTGTCTTAATCCCTCTTTCGAGATCTCATTCAAGTCCCTGAAATTTTGTAATAAAACTGAAGAAATAGCTTCAGTCAAACTCTTCAACACTTTTGATATCAAATCTTTAGAGACTTGTAAAACATTGGAATATACTTGAATTAAAACATTCAATGTTTCGTACATGTATGAGCTAACTCTTCTCGGAGCCTCGGATATATTCAACCAATCAATCTTGTTGATCCCCTCGTTCAAAATTTTACCCAAAATCTTCTTTTGTTCAGACAAATAAGATTGAAAAACCGTATCTTCCATCTTTCCCAATATAGCGTAGATCTCCAAATTTTGGTTTGTTATCGAGGTTTGGAAATAATCATCGTACTGCATCAAAATCTTTGGTATCAATGTCTTCATCTTTCTGATATTCAAGAAAGTCAACAATTTATGGTAGTTCTTGATGTTTTGATCAATCGTTTTGATATCATTCTCTTCAATGATTTTTTTGATGATACTCTCCAATAGCACATCAAAACTTCTCAAAAATTGAATCTCCACTCCTGTTAGTATCTTCTTTGATGGATATCTAATTATTTGAGCTTTTGGAGCCTCAGGTAATTTGAAAAATAACATTCCGCTCAATTTCTCTAAGATGTATGATTCAAATTGTAATATCAAAGAAGGTATTAAGGTCTCGCCCGAACCAGCTTTGACCCAATCCTCCAATCTATAGAAATTTCGGCAATCCTTGAGCCATATTGAACAGATTGCACTAATAACCCTTTCATTGACTAAATTATAAGAGTCTCTTAGCTCCAGAATGCATTTGTCACTGATAACTAATTGACCCAATTCGTTTAAAGTCTCACTGATAGTGGTTAAAATCTTGGGTAAAAACTGTAATGCACTTAAAGTATTAGTGAAAGGTGGGATGAATCCAAAACTTTCAATTGATCCATCTCCTAAATCCTCATTTGTATGGAAATTTTTAAGAGATTCTTGAGTAGAATTGAAAAATCTTATCAGTTTATGAATAAATAGATCAATGAACTCTTCTCCTTTAGCCCTAATATCATCAATTTCATATTTTTGGAAATGATCAAAAGGTTCTTCCAAGCTCAACTGATTTTGATAACTCCCATTAAAGAAATTTTCAACATGATACCAAAATTTGATGAAATCCATGGCGACTTTTTGTAAACTGTTCATTAATTTTTCAATCAGGCCCCACATTTCGATGATGATTATAGAGTCATTATATTGAGAAGAGATGGTAGATTCGTTTAAGAAGCTTGATAGTTTGGATGAGTCTAAAGTTGATAATATGTTTAATTGGACATTCAAGATCTTTTCATGATATCTGTTGAATGTATCGTTCAATGCAGTGGTCAAATTGTTCAGTTTGAAGTGAATCCAGTCAATAATTGGATTATCAATGGTATCTAATTCAATCAACTTCTTGATAATCTTGAGAAAATCTTCATTGAAATCTAATTTCAAATCTATCCATAGTTGTTTTTTGTATAGATCAATGATATTCTCCACATCTTCCCATATTCTATTGATGATTTTGTCAGATTCGTTAGCCTTCAACTCCTTGGCTCTTTTATAGTCATGTATTAGATTGTCATAGTCCTTTTCTTGAATATAAGATCTCAATGATTTAGGAAGGTTGAAGAAGAACTTCTTCTTTTGTATGAATTCAATAGACTGTCTCAATTTCATCTCTTTTTGCTTATTCTGCATGATTGGCTTGATCAACAAAGTGGCCTCTTTATTTGCATCATTTATGGTACTCTTAAGACTTTTCAGTCCTGAATCCTCGTCATTGAAGCCCGATTTCTGGAACTGAGTGAGCACGTCATCCAGCGACGATTTGGATCTCACAAATCTCAGAGACTCAGTAGTGATAAGCGATTTCAATTGCTTGTTCTTCTGCACAATCGAGTCCTCCAAGGTATTCAAGCTCTGCTGCAACTGCTCAAATGAGTCCCGATTGTGCAAGAATTTTAAAAACTGCTTAGCGCTGAACTGTTTGCTTCCAATCGAGAACTTGAGCGCGTCCTTCTCGTCCAGCTTCAGCTCCCTAAGCATTTGGTGTACGGGTTTACCTGTCAAAGGATCAATGGAGTCCACGGCCGTCGTGTCTTTGTTCACAAGCTCCAGCAACATTTGGTATCCCTCGTCTTCTTCGCTGCTGCTGCTGCTGTTGTTGTTGATGGTGTTCATATCGTGGCTTTCACTGCCAAACGAGAGGTCCCGGGAGTCCGCATCCCAGACTTGTGGATCTAGCGTCTTCAAATTGTACGTCTCCAGCAGTTTCTGCTCCATCCTATGCCTGCAATTCGAGCCAATTCCCTGTTTATCGAACGCCTCTCTAGGTTAAGGAATTCGTGGTTTGTTCAAAACTAACCGCTAAGATCAACAGCTATTTAGCCGGAAATTCGCGGCTTCAGATGTATACAACGTGTTCGCTCTTTTTAATAACAACGTCCAAACACCATTCATAAACTCCACCATGAAAACAAACAATCAGTACATATGTACACTCTCAGTTGACGTTCTGGTCTTCTGTCTATTTTAAGATAACTGCAAATACAATCTTATACATCTGAGATGTCCCAGAACAAAGAAGACCATGAGATGGATGTTGACGTTGCGGATGAGGAAATTTTTGACGACAGCAAGGACTCCAAGCCTGTAGAAGAAGAGGAACAAATATTGAAAGAAGATGAAGAAGCGTCAACGTCAAAGGATCAAGAGAAGGACCAATCCAACCCTGGAATGATGGTACCGGAGCTACCAGAATTTACCAAGAAGGACAAAACCTTACACGAAATTTTAGAGATGATGGAGGATTATTATCCAATTATTCCAGATGCCGTTACGGATTATTATTTGTCCAAGAATGGATTAGACTGTGATGATGTTAGAATCAAGAGAATTTTAGCTTTGGCTACACAGAAATTCATCTCTGATGTTGCTACTGATGCTTACGAGTATTCCCGTATAAGATCCACTTCGTCCGTTTATAATTCATCGAACCCACAAACTAGAGCTAAAGCCCTTGTTGCAGGAGCTTCTGGTCAACCGAATACATCATCTAGTATTGGGAACAGTTCAAAGAAAGTTGTCTTGACAATGGATGATTTGGGAAGTGCACTAGCAGAGTATGGGCTAAATGTTAGTAGGCCAGATTTTTACCGTTGAACAAGTTTCGAGAGTTATTGTTTGTATACATATATAATGCTGTTTTTAATGAAAGGTGATTTTAATGAAACTACAGGTAAAGTTTTGAACAACTAGGAAAAATGTGTATCTGTGTATAATAAATAATCTTTTTTGTTCGACTTTTTGAAGCTCAGCTATTTCAAATCATTACCATCATCATCATTATCATTATTATTATTTTATATTATGCACGGAAGAACTGAGTATTGGATTTGCTTGATTCATGCACAATCATTGATCTCTTGAAATCATTCAGCTCATATCTGATTTGTTGAATAATTTGAGGATTCAATTGACAATATAATGATTTGGTATGTCTATTATAGATTTGTGAAGAGATTGCTTTATTAACATAAATCTCTTTCGTAAACCCAACTTTTTTATAGGTACGATTATAAGTCGGACTTCTTTTCAGAATTGAAGATGGTGGTTCAATGGTCATGATTGGGTTTTTGGGTTTATTTGAGTAAACCACTTCAAACTTCTTTGTTTCAACTGGTTTATCAAGATGACTTGATGACACTCTTGTATGAGTTCCAGATTGTAAATGTGATGATTTTGAAGATGAACTTATTGATCTAATGGATTTTTTGCGTTCAATCGATTTGGATCTTTGTAATTTTCTTTGTGATTTACCTAAATCTGGAGAATCAAGATCTGGGAAGGATGTTTCACCGTAATCAATCAGCTTATTGATGAATTCCATATCATCAAAAGTCATAACCTGGTCTTCCTCATCAAACGTTTCATCAACATCCTGTGCCACTGTTCTTTCTTCCTTTTCAACTTCCTGGTTCTTCTCCACAATTTTTTTACTAATCTCCTCTTTCGAAGTATTTCCACCAATCTTGGCGAACAAACTATCCAAAATCAGCTCACTCTTATTATCAAACAAATCTTCATCGCCTTCTTCAAATGAAAACCCAGACTCTGATTGATGACTTGTATGTCTTGTAAGATGATTTGGATCCAGAGTATACGCATCAGTAATAGTGGTATCAGGTTCAGGCAACTCTTCCTGAACTTGCTCGTGATATCTCGGTTGTGATAACTGTTGTGACGATGGTGGTTGCTGTCTTACTACCGGCTCGGACTTTATGGATTGCCCTTTGGAATCCTTCTTCTTAGTAGAGCTGTTTTTCCCACTGAACACTTTGGAGAAGAATCTCTTGATCATGGATGGCTTTCTCTTGAGTTCAGGTTGTTGTTGTTGTTGTTTAGCTTTCTGAATAGATGAAGGCCTCGAAACAGGTAGAGGTTTCAACTGAGGTGATGGGTGAGTTTCCTCTTTCTCTGCTGGAGGAATGTTTGCAGCAACGTCCTTCTTCAATGTCGACTCGGAAATCTCGCTCCCTGGCGCGTGCAGAGTCTGCTGGTCCATAACTTTGTTCTCTTCAATCTTTCCCAGATTTGTAGTATTAGAGGACGATCCAGAGGTGGCAGTTGAGAAAGCGGTGGTTGCGTTAACAGAGACGGAGGCAGGTATTATGACATTCTTCAATTCTTCGTGATTGTTCTGTAGACTCAAGTCATCAATCGATGAAGGAGGAGTACTTTCATGGACACTGCTGTTGGTGGTTCTGGATGCTCTAGAAGGACTTGGAGATGCAGAATATGATGTGTTGACGCTATTATTAGAGTCCTCCGGGGACAATTTCTTAGCTTCGACTGGTTTAGGTTCCATTTGTTGTTGCTGCTGGTGTTGCTGATATTCTTCTTCTTGCTTGTTACCGATCACCAAGGAAGACTTACTCTGCACTGGTGGGATTTTCAAGGCATTGTTCACGTGCGAAAGATTGGTACAAGAGTTTCTTTGCTTGTTTCTTGGGATATAGACTTCTCCATTGGGGAACGTGAAGGGTACTTTAGCAGGTCTGTGACTAGCTCGACGTGGAGGATTATAATGCTGGTGAGGTTGATTATTTTGGGAAAATTGATGACTTTGTTTAACTTGAAGCTGCTGCTGCTGCTGCTGTTGTTGTTGTTGTTGTTGTTGTTGTTGTTGTTGTAGTTGTTGTTGCTGTTGTCTTTGGAACTGTTGAAACTGCTGGATGTGTGCGTTCTTGACAGAATGTCGTCTAGCAGAGGGGATGTGTGTCAGACTTGGAGAGTTTCTGATGTCAGCATAGACATTGTTGTTGGTATTCATCGAATGCTGGAAACTCTGCGAGCGTGGGAAGGCATTAGTGGTTGTGCTCTGATAATGACTGCCGGAGGACTGCTGTTGTGCCTTTTGTAGCAGGACTTTTGACCTATGTGGCTTGTGGAACTTAGCCTCGACGGTTAGCAGGTCGTTGGTGGACGAGCCTCGCGGTATTCTGTGCTCGGCCGTTGTATGTGTTGTGGCATTGGATGTGAACGACGAGAAACTCGTGATAGAGTTGGATCGTTGGTAGGACCTGTCAGCCATTGTTTGGTGGTGTAGTTGTGTTTCAGCCCTTTAAGTAATGAGACGGAGCGCAGAGCTCATCAACTGGCAGAGACTAGGAGAAAGGGCGAGAGAATCACGAGAGAAGGGCAAATTGAAGCAGATAGCTGACAAACAGAAAGAGAGTCAGACGTACTCCAGCTCTAGTTCAAAAGCAACGATTAATGTCTTGATGATAGAAATTCCCCTTCCTCGTATAAGCCTTGTGGTAATAATAGTTCAATTTTTTCCACTCAACGGGGTTAAAAATAGCTGTATTAATTCAGCACGACAAAAGAAGGCTAATGCAACAACAAAACTTCTCTCAAATAGAACCACAAATATCACCTTTGGTTCTGAATCTTCAGATCAGTAGGGAACTTTGTAAATTGGTCGATAAATTCCTGGTGATTTTATTTTTAGGCTTGTGCTTTTTTTTTTTTTTGCTTTTAGGCACTTCTTGTTTTGGTTTAGCTGGCTGCCTTTCATGCGTTACGCAGCCCGCACGCCAGCATGCGTCGTCTTTTCGCTGAAAACGGCAAGATCTGCTCCCTAATATGCGCTGCTCGGAGGTTTGAAATGGAGTTTTGTAGAGGAATGCCCTGCGCGCTAACGCATGTCTGCTCAGGTCCCACCAAAATGCTTGCTATTTCCACATTTGTTTCTCGGTTAGCGGTTTTATTTCGCTATCTATAAACAGCGATTTATGCCTAACTGATCTCAAAACTCAAAACTGATATCTTCAACTGCTTTCCAACCTCCATATGTATATACTTCCTTTTCGTTCGCTTGGTTGAGTTATCTTCGGTTTTGCTACAAGGCAACGGACAGGCTCTAGAATTGATTTCTTGCTGTCTTCTTGTTGTCCTGGTGACACTTTATTTTATAGTGGGCTGTACTTTATATAAATAGATCGATCCATGGCATGTCGTATGGCAATTCTGTTCTGTTTTCCATTTCCCCCACTGAACCCTGAATAGAATTCCACATAGCGATAATGAAAGAAAATAATTTGAAAGTTTTTCCGATCATTCGCAAATCTCTTGCTACGTGCTAGGTACCTCATAATTTCAGGTTATGCCAGAGGTGCCAAACTCATCAAATGAAAAACGTGATAACGATCCTGGTAAGTTGAACTCCAAATTTGATCATCTAACCGGGTCATAAAGCATATCAGACCCATATATACCATTTCAAACATTGATCGGTACATCCCTTTCCACTCAACTCCTTCCGTCGATATCTCTCGGTATTCAAATTCTACTGTGCAAAACCCGGGAGGCGGGCCAATGCATTTCGCCTTTCCGCCTTTAAATCCGAGCTGTGCAGATCTTCCCGTAAATTTTATAACAGCATAACAGAATTATCAGGAGGTCGACGACTTACTGGTAAAGATATAACTAAGAACTGAAGAACACATAAAAGTATAGAAGGGTAAACTAGTGATGTGTTCAGTGAAAGGTTTCCCAGAGACAGAATTTCGGTATAATATCACGGATGTTGCCCATAGTATACTTATGCTACAACTACCTGACAAAAATACTTTACAATTTCTTTGCGATCATGATATCCATGAAGAACTCGACACTATTTACATTTTTGATCATAACTTCATTACTACTATCTCATAACTCTATTCTTCCCTTTGATTTCCCGCAAATCGCGCTGATCTCTTTGGCACTTTCTTCATCTCCAATGTCTTGCAATCTGACATACAATGATTTCAAAAGATAAAAACTCCAATTGAACTGATTCTCACTAGATTTAACAACATTCACTGCATCTTGTAATAGATCGAGTTCATATAATGCAGAAACCATCTCTTGAGCAAACTTGAAATCCTCCAAATATTTTTCCCTTCTACTTAAGGATTGAAACCTCGAGGTCTTTCTATACTGACCTCTTTCCATCCATGCTAATTCACACATATTTGGGTCTTTGAATCGTTTCCCAGCCGATAAAAACGTTGTGTATATTGCTGTATTCCTCTCAATTCTCTGCTTCATTTGATTCAATAACCCGATGACAGCTGGTGTGCCTGAAGTTTTACTAGCTTCAACACTATCACCATCATACTCATCATCTCTTTCGATGATAACGGCTTTGTCTTTATCAATCTCTTCACTTTTGAATGTGAAGTTATTGAATCTTTTCATAAACTCCTTCTTATCTCCATGTTCCACAGCGACTCTCAAAAATGTAACCAGCGAATTCGTGGTTAAAAGACTGGGATCGTTGATAATATTGAATCCCCAAACAGCATTAGATTCTGCAATGATCAAATTTGATTCATCCAATCGTCTCAGTGGTAGCATTGGTGGATAAGTCTCTCTTTTCATTCTCAAATGTGTATCGTCGACAATATTTTGATGCAGACCGAGGAAATCCACCATTCTTAAAGTATTTCTTCTAATTATGATACCTTTTCTATGATGGAGCAACTGAGGAACATGATCTTTATCAAAGTCTCTATAGGCCATCATCAAATAATTCAAAGCTTCTTTGCCAGCTGTCAATGAATTTGGCATTAATTCAAAAATTTTGATATATAACGCTCTAGCAAGCTCCAAATCTCCATCTTTAGCAGCTAATCTTAGCATCATTTCAAAAGTCTTGGTGTTTGGATCTAGTTTACGTTCTTCAATCTCATTGATGAAATCCCACCCTCTCAGAATGAACTCTTTGTTCTTGGAACAAACTTGAGCTAATAGATTGAATGTAAAAACTGATGGCTCCAATCCAGAATCTAATAATTCCTGATATAGATCCAGTCCCTTGTGGATATCATTTTTCCGCACTGACAGTTGAATCATTGTGTTATAGCTCTCAACGTCAGGTTTGGACTTAATAGATCTAAACTTCATCATTTGAAAAATTTCATTAGCTTGTTTTGAATCATTCAGTTCCACGCAAAGTTGCAAAATATTGGTATAGATCTCCAAAGTTGGTTCCATACCGATATCGAGCATCTTATTGATAGTCATATTTATTCTTTCTGGGTTCTTGGATTTGCTATAGACTTTGATCAAATGTCCGAACATGTACTTATCAGGTTTGAATCCTTGTTCTAAAGCCTTATCAAATAGGCTTTGCACTCTGGTGGGATCATTAAGTTCTGCGTATTGCTTCATAAAGAAGTCATACACATTAGCTGAGTATTTCAAGCCGGAGAACTCAAGCATTCTATCAATTTGTTGTAAATGCTCTTCATCAATAGCTCCAATGGGTATCTGCCTCATAAATCTTTCAACATCTAGTCTTTTCAAGTTCATGAAGCCACCTTTGGTTCTGTACAGATCATCAATGATCACACCCCAGTTTTGATTCTCCTTCGAGACAATATTGGTAACGGAATCACCAATTTTCTCTAAGATAGCAGGAGGCAACTTGATCCCCTTGGCAGGCCTATCGAAAAGCAAGAAAGAGTCATCATCATGAGATCTTGATCCACGTAGAAGTAATCTATTCGTGGGTTCAGGCCTGCCTCCAAGGAGCTCTATATGAAGCATATCAAGATCTTCTGCTTGTGGATTTATTGGTTTACTCGAATCTTCAACTTCCCTTTGCACCTCTTGTTCCTTGCGTTTCTGTATACCCATTTTCAGACCCCTGGCAAGTTCCTGGACCTTCTGGATCTTGTCATCGAGTACCTTGGCCTCGAGCTTCATCTTGAGCGAATCCATCTCGTTTAGTCTTCTCTTCATGGGTCTTCTATTGTTTCCTTTCTTCTTTTTCGGGGCTATTATAAGAGTTCGTATCACATTTTCGCAGCCCCGTACCCCCAAAGCTCTTCCCACCACAGTTCTCTGTAGAAACTCCATCCCTTTGCTCTATAATTGCCTTTGCTTTTCTTGTTATTGTCACTCTATACCTGCAAAGTCAATCCGAGAGCGTACTAAAAATTAATTTTTAAGTATGAGCAGCACATGAGCCCCGACTCGCATCTCGAACTCGTTCTATATATTTAGTTCTTAGTTGTTAATTTTTTAACTTTTGATTCTTAATTCTTTACTACTTGCTATTTGAGCTACCAACCTGTGGCCATGATTGGTTGTTTTCATCCAGTCTCAGCCCTGTTTACATTGGCCTCTAAAGAGCAGATATGATTATTGTTGCCATAACACCGTAGTTCTAACTTTGTTTCCAGTGTACGACTGTTTGGCTTCATGTTAGCACAATTGCCTTCTCCTCCTCCCCCTCCTTTGAGGTCAACAAGCTACTCAGTGAAGGTGCATTTGGGACTGTGTGTGTCTTGCAGAGTACAGGTCAGAAAGTTGTCATCCCTTGTTCTATATCAGAACGCTAAACCACTTCAAGCATGATAATATCATTTCCTTCTATGATTTCTGAAAACCACCATCTGAAAAGCAGTTTTGAGAGGTGTATATTATCCAAAAAACTAATGGCGACAAACCTTTACAAATTGGGAGTGAACCCATTAGCTATTGACCTATTGAACTATTGAACAAGATGTTGATATTTGATCCAAAGAAGGGAATCACGGTGCAACAAGCTTTGGAACATCCTTATATGAGTGCGTACCATGATCCTCTAGATGAACCAAGTGCAACGCCGATTCAATCAAGTTTTGTTGAGTTCGGCTGAGCATTGATGAGTCGAAGATGATGCTATATGATGAGATAAATACAAGGAAGATTGATATGGGCAATGCATTCAAAGACCACCATTTGTAATCAAATTGCTCGGTCCATGTAACTATGTATCTTCTTCCGAGTCGAGGTATCCGAGAGCCAAGAGAAATGAGTATTTAAACGAGCCTGAACAGCGAAAGAAACATCTTTACAGTGGCAGTTCTACGTGGTATAAATTGAACTGGAGAGCCTCTCTTTTTCTGCCTCTTGGCTCGGCAAGCATACACCCAAACATCACATTTTGTTGGTTTCTCGTGTTTTTTTTTGTTTTTCAAAAAGTTGTGCGGCTGCATATTTCTTTTCAGTTGATAAACAAACAAGAAGTGGTAGTCGAAGATGTCTAGAGAGCACGACCTAGAGGAGGACCTCTCACAAGAGCCCGGGGTCAATAGCTACAAGGGATACACGTCTAATGTTGACAGCGAAATTCACCAGCTTGCCAGGCGCATCACGAACCAGTCCGACCTTTCCCTGCAAAGGACGGCAACGGGAACAGCTGGCGGGAAAAACATCAACAATGATAATTTGTCCAGAGTCTCCTCGATCGCTCCCGGTGTGAACCCATTCAGCGGGGACCTGGAAGAGAGGCTCGATCCAAACTCCCCTAACTTTGAGTCCAAGTACTGGATCAAAAATTTCAGAGCGCTGATGGACAAGGACCCTGAACTTTACAAGCATTATTCCATCGGGATCACTTACAAAGGTTTGAGAGCTTACGGAGATGCGGCAGACGCTGATTACCAAACTACCGTGATTAATGCTCCGTTCAAATATCTCGGTAAGTGGACCAAGGCTGCCTTTGCCCGCACTATGAAAACCAAGAACAATTACTTTGATATTCTGAAACCTATGGATGCTGTCATCAACCCCGGTGAAGTTGTCGTTGTCTTGGGTAGACCAGGTTCTGGTTGTTCCACTTTGCTGAAGACTATTGCTTCCAATACTCATGGTTTCCATATCGATAAGGGCTCTGTGATCTCCTATGAAGGTTTGACCCCAAAGGAAATCAAGAAGCATTACAGAGGTGAAGTTGTCTATAATGCGGAGTCTGACATCCATTTCCCACATTTGACCGTTTGGCAAACTTTAACACTGGCTGCCAAGTTCAGAACACCGGAACATAGAATGGAAGGCCTCACTAGAGAACAATTTGCAGAAGCTTTAACTGAAGTTTACATGGCCACTTATGGTTTATCGCACACCAAAAACACCAAAGTTGGTGGTGATTTGGTCCGTGGTGTCTCAGGTGGTGAACGTAAGAGAGTCTCTATTGCTGAGGTTTCTTTATCAGGTGCCAGATTACAGTGCTGGGATAATGCGACTAGAGGTTTAGATGCTGCTACTGCTTTGGAGTTTATCAGAGCTTTGAGGACATCTGCTGATATCCTGGACACTACTGCCTTGATTGCCATTTACCAATGCTCTCAAGATGCTTATGACTTGTTTGATAAAGTTTCTTTGCTTTATGAAGGTCGTCAAATCTACTTTGGCAGGGCTGACCGTGCAAAGGAATTCTTTGTTAATATGGGCTACTTCTGTCCAGCTCGTGCAACCACTGCTGATTTCTTGACTTCCATTACTTCTGCAAGAGAAAGACAACCTGAAAAGGGAATGGAAAATAAAGTTCCAAAAACCCCTGAGGAGTTTGAAGCTTATTGGAAGTCTTCCCCTGAGTATGCTCAACTACAAAAGGAGATTGACGCTAAGCTACATGACAATGAATCATCAGATGTAAAGACTTATATGCAGGAAGCTAAATACTCCAAACAAGCCAAATGGATGAGAAAATCCTCTCCATATACTGTTTCTTTCCCTATGCAAACTCGTTATCTGCTGAAGCGTGAATTTCAAAGAATCAGAAATGATATGGGTTTCCATGTATTCACAGTTGTCGCAAATTCTGCAATGGCCTTAGTGTTGTCCTCTATTTTCTACAACCTACCGAAGACCTCAGGGTCATTCTACTATAGAGGTGCTGCCATGTTCTTTGCTGTTTTGTTTAATGGTTTTGCTTCGTTCTTGGAAATCATGACCCTTTTTGAAGCTAGACCTGTTGTGGAAAAACATAAACAATATGCCTTATATCATCCTTCTGCTGATGCTTTAGCATCTGTGTTCTCTCAAATTCCGTCTAAGATTTTCGTTTCCATTTCTTTCAATTTGGTCTTTTATTTCATGGTCAATTTTAGAAGAGATCCAGGTCGTTTTTTTTTCTATTATATCATGAATCTTGTTGGTACCTTTGCCATGTCACATCTTTTCAGATTGACAGGATCTGCTAGTAGTTCCTTGGCTGAAGCGTTGGTCCCAGGGCATGTCATGTTGTTGGCCTTAATATGTTTTGTTGGTTTCACCATTCCAGTCAATAATATGTTGGGTTGGTCAAGATGGATCAATTACCTTGATCCCTTGGCTTATGCCTTTGAAGCATTGATGGCTAATGAATTTCACGGAGTTAATTATGATTGTTCCGCTTATATCCCAGTGGACCCTTCGACGGATTCTTCCTTACCTTCTGATGCATGGATTTGTAACTCAGTTGCATCCGTTGCTGGACAAACAACTGTTAGTGGAACAGATTACATTGCTAGTGCTTATAGTTATTACAATTCTCATAAATGGAGAAACTTCGGTATTGCCATTGCTTTTGCTCTGTTTTTCCTGGCCGCTTATATGTTCTTTGCTGAATTCAATGAAGCTGCCAAACAGAAGGGTGAAATCCTATTATTCCAAAGAGCACATTTGAGAAAATTGAGAAAACAAGGAGTGATCAACGATCTGGAAGCTGGTAATGAGCGTGATGTCACTGGAGCTGATGAATCCACTAATGACAATGTTGATGCTATTCAAGCTGGTACCGATATCTTCCACTGGAGAGATGTTCATTATACTGTCAAGATCAAATCCGAGCACCGTGAAATTCTGTCAGGTGTGGATGGTTGGGTCAAACCAGGCACTTTGACTGCTTTGATGGGTGCTTCCGGTGCTGGTAAGACCACTTTATTGGATGTCCTGGCTAATCGTGTCACTATGGGTGTTGTCACGGGTAACATGTTCGTTAATGGCCATTTAAGAGATTCTTCTTTTCAGAGATCTACTGGGTATGTT
>JAJMFO010000087.1:0-18154 GCA_030574715.1 Xingzhongia strasburgensis
TTTTTGCTCCAGCGAGAATCCGCCTACGTCCGTCAGTATAATTCTCTCATAATTCATTTTCTGTTAGAGCTAAATTCTGCCCTTATATTCCTCAGCTATGTAGCAACACTTTAATTTGTATCGAAGCTTTATTCCTAGAGTATACCACTGAATCTTTGGGCCCTGCCTTGTTTTTCACAAACCACTAAATATTACAACTACCATCATGACTCTTCAAGAGAATATCAAAAGAGATTTTGATATCGAAATCAACGAATGCTTTAAAATGGAACAGGAAGAGGTTTCCAAACTTTCCTCCATGAAAAGGGATAAACAATTATATTTGCTCCTTTCACTTCCACTGCCATGGAGTGATTCTACTATGATCTTTGGTGGAAGTAGCGCATATCAAAGGTCCACACTAGGATTTGTTTCAGACTCACCAGTCATGCCAAACCAGGAATCTAATTCAAAATCTGCACCCTGCTCTAACACTGGTGATGTCAAAAAAGTATTCTCAAACCGCACCTCAAATACCCTGAACATAACTGACCCACAAGTATTTCCTCCTCCTGTATTGTATTTCCCCTGTAGTTTTTCCTTAAAAGGTAAAATTTCAGGGGTCATGGATAATGTCCAATTTTATGAAAGATATGAAGTATCGGGGATCAAGGGCAGTCTATATACACATTCTTATATCTCAGAAAGGCCTTTGATATCTCTATATCGTGCAATCAGAATGGGATTCAAGCCCATTATCTACAGAGATGTCAATACTGGATCAATCTGGTTTTTCGAGGAAAAGGAAAAAGATGAACTTCACCGTTATCTGGAAGACTATTTAGTGCCATTAGTCCAAATATTTTTGAATGGCATCTTCATGACAAGCAAAGACGTCATAACAAAGAGCTGGGAACTTGACAGTGAGAGACCTTGTTTTACTTTTGAAATGCATTCAAAGCCTCGGCTCCCTGGTTTTGGTCGTGTAAATCCAGACTTCATCTGTGGATTTTTTTCAGAAGGGCGCGTGCTATACAAACCATTATGTCTATTTGAGTTGAGGACTCCTTCTGAAGGAATCTTCAACAATTCCCTTTTGCAAAAGATATTCCCCGAAATTGTCGTTCGAGTTGAAGATGACAACAAAGCTTCGACCAATTTACGTCAGATTGTCACCAAAACCATGACTATTGCCATCATGCTTAGCTGCTACAAGTTCTGTATCCTAGATGGAGAGAAAATGCTCCTTTTTGAAATCTTGGTTGACCAGTTGGGAGATAGGGCACGAGAATCAAAAGTAGATAAAGATTCATATAGAAAGTATGTGAACATTGAGGATACAGCAGAGTTGAGCTTCAAAGACCTCCCTGATAATTTTAGTACTCTACTGGCCGAGATTCCTTGTACAGTCCACTTGATCTCAAACATATACGATGAAGATTTCAAAAAAAAACTGATTGCTTTTGTTAGACCAACTGAGCATGACTACGAAAAGATTAAAAAGTTAGAAGAGTTCCACAGCTTCAAAGTCAAGAAAGAGGTATCAAATTGGCAAGCTCTTCAAAATATTATCCATGAAAAACAAGTTGAGTGCTCTCCAAATGCTGGACATGAGTTAACTGGCTTTGAAGATTTGGCTGTCAAATACCATTTTACACAATCTAATAAACCCACTAAAATGGCGGCTCTCACAGATAAGCAATGCCTCGAGCTACTCGAGTATTGGTTCAATGAGGACCACTATTATAAGATGCCTATTGCAAAGTATATGGAACCATATTACAAGCATATCAATTGCCGTGCTAGAACACAACTGGTTTTGAATCTTCCAACAGACATTCTTCAGGATATGTTGTTGATGTCAAAAAATGAATCGATCAAATATTTGACAGTTGATCCCAATATGAAAGAGCTGGTTTTAAAAATACGAGACCCAAATCATTACTTCACTACCCATAGAGAGTTTGACAGTTTTGGACAAGTTCGACTTGATGATGAAAGGAAATATTTAGAAATGCATGACAAAGAAATGAGAGAAGATGCTCAAAATCTTATTATGGAGGAAGCCAAGATCCATTTGAAACTATGCTCAAATCCATTATCTTCCAAGTATGTTCCAAGAATCTTAATTGCTGGTAACTTAGAGGAATCAGAGTATCACCCAATGATACAATATCCAAGTTTTAGAGGACCTTTTATTCTTATGAGCCAAGTTAAACTCAGGGAATGGAGCTCATTCCGGTCTAAAAGGGATTTGATGGAGTGGGTTGAGCTTAAACTTATACCAGCTTTTGAAGCTATCCATTCCGTGTGTGTTTTGCATGGTGACGTTGAGATCCATTCTAATTATGGCTGTGATATGGATGGAGAAGCTGTCATATTGGATTTTGAGACATCATATTTGTGTACTTGTACAGAAGGATTTGAAGGTGAGATTCATCGGGTTAGAGAAACCACACGTTCGATTTTATCAGACACGCATTATCGTGAGGATGGCTACCATATTGATGAAAAAAGACAAACCAAGCGGATGAAAAAGGGTACTGATTGAAATTGATGGTTGTACATCAATTGTATAGCCCCGAGGAATTGTAATTTGAAACTTTTCAACTTGTAGCAGCTTGTAAAATCGAATATTTGTCACAAGAACAGTTACAAAAACATCACTTCATTTGATGTTCTCAATGTATCAGCCAACAACAGCAAATAACAATAGCGAGTTTAGCGTGCATAAAACTCCGTATCCTGTGTTTATAGTACTCTGTCAATACTTAGCGGGGTTATGACTAAGCAGAACAGACTAATTTTTCATCTTTCACATGGGAATCTCTCTTGTTATTTTCTTCACATTCTTTTGTACTCGAAAACAATTCTAACGAATAGATCAGACCCCATATATATATATATCCGTATATAATGTCCTTCCCACTTGTTGCCCTTGGTAACCCATTGTTAGACTTGCAAGTCGATGTTGACGAGGCCTTTTTAGCCAAATACGATTTGAAGGCCAATGATGCTATTTTGATTGAAGACAAACATAAGCCAATCTTCGCTGAAGTTGTTAGTGATGCCAATGTGAAAGTTGTTGCCGGTGGTGCTGCCCAGAACGCTGCTAGAGGTGCGCAATACATCTTACCAGAGGATTCTGTTGTTTACTTCGGATCTGTTGGGAAGGATAAATATTCTGAATTGTTATTAGAAGCTAATGCTAAAGCTGGTGTCAAGACTTTATATCAATTCCAAACCGAGTATGAGACTGGTAAATGTGCTGCTTTGATCACTGGTCATAACAGATCCTTGGCTACCGATTTGGCTGCTGCTAATCATTTCACTCCAGATCATTTAGCTAAACCGGAAAATTGGAAATATGTTGAAAATGCTAAATTCTTCTATATTGGTGGATTCCATCTTACTGTTTCTCCAGAGGCTATCTATAAATTAGGCCAACATGCTGCTGATAACAACAAGGATTTCTCATTGAATTTGTCTGCACCATTCATTCCGGAATTTTTCAAAGATGTCTTGGATAAATCAATCACTTTTGCCAATTACGTTATTGGTAATGAAACTGAAGCTGCTGCTTATGCTAAATCCCATGATTTACAAACTGAAGACCTAAAAGAGATTGCCAAGTATATTGCTAAGGAACCAAGAGTTAATTCCAAGAAGGACCGTACTGTTATTATCACTCATGGTTTAGAACCAACAATTGCTGTGCAATATGATTCTTCTAAGGATTCTTTCACCATCAATGAATATCCAGTTCATGCTTTAGAATCGTCCAAGATTGCTGATACTAATGGTGCAGGGGATGCCTTTGCTGGTGGGTTATTAGCTGGGCTAGTGTCTGGTGACAGTTTGGCTAGTGCTATTGATAAAGGTCAATGGTTGGCTAAATTGTCCATCCAACAAGTTGGTCCTTCTTTCCCATATCCAAGAGAGACTTATACCAAAGCTTAATCTGTAAAGTCTGATCTCCTTCACTCAACTGAATATCTCATGAATCTAAAGCCTAATATTTACATTTCAACATAAAGTAATAAATGGTAATAAACAGGTAAATACAATACATTAATAAATAATCAATCTAAAATTCATCTTTGATATCCATAAGAGCCTCTTGTCTCTTTCTTTCATCATTGATATCCCACCAATATTTGAAGGTTTCAGTATCATCATCAAAAATCCCATCATCAACGTCCCATGGTTTCGGAGTCAATATATAATGAATGTTTTTCACTTTATTGAAATCCAAATCTTGATGAATCAATTTCATTGTTTTGAGATAGTTATATTTATACGAGAGTCCAATCCACTGATCTTGGAAAACATCAGATAGTAGTGATTGATCTGCAAAATCATAATCTAAATTCTCTTTAGTTAAAGCGTCCACTATTTGATTATAATGTTGCTCATTTGGCTGAACCAACTGTAATCCCCCATTACAAATCATCAGTCCATAGTCTCTATTGATCTTTGGGCCTATAATGTCATCATTTCCATCATCATTATCGAATTTATCAATCCAATTGGTGAAAACGCAATTATCACAATGCCAATCCTTAGGATAATGATCAAACTTCATTGGATTACAAACACAAGCCCATCCAGCGGCAAACACTCTACCGTTATCACCCAATGGCACGTCAAATAACTCATCCATATTCTCGAGGACAATCATATCGGAATCCAATTGTACAATCTTATCAAACTGATATAGCCCAAATGGCTGTAATTTACTCCAACAGTCGTAAAACCTTGGATCATTAGAATAGTCTTTATTCTGCGTGGGTAACAGATACTCCACTTTCAACTTTGGTATTCCCCTGAGATCTAACGCTTTGTGGCCTTCTTCAGGGAACGTGGATGTGTACAATGCCACTAATGGATATTTCGACCTTGTTTTCTTCAACGAGTAATCCAGAGCTAGCAACCCAGGAAGATACCGCGTGTTGGTGATCAGGGTGGTCCAGACTCGCTTGTGGTGCTTGGGAACGGTCATTCAATCTTCTAGAGAGTGGAAATAGAGTACGAAATAACTGAAATATCAGAAAGGAAAAAGAATTATAAAGATACAATTTTAGTGATTGCTGCGCTTTGACATAAAGTTTCGAGACTTTTGTACCCGTCTCCGTTCGTTTATGCAAGTGTGTTTATATGCTTGTTTTGTAGATTTATAGTCAATGATGTTTGTTGTTCTTGTTGTTGCTGCTGTGATAATATAACAGACACTCAGCTAGCTCCTTATCAAAGCGGCTGTCTGTGTTAACCGTCTCTTGCAAACTGCGGCCATCTCCTTGTGTTTTTTTCCTTATCAAAGAGAGGTTCTCCGTAAACCCATGATTTTTGTTTTTTTCTGCGGACCAATTTCGAGGTTCGCGACCACTTTTCTACGAGGTACATATATCTTGGCCCCCTTTTTTCTGAAACCACTCACTATATTTTTGAGAAGAAATTATCAGAAGGCTTCAGCTTAACCTACGCCTGCAAACGCATACCCGTCGAAATTGACTATGCTTTCAAGGGAGAAGATCAAACGGGATTACGATATCAATCTCTCCTATGGATTTAGAATCCCACGAACTGAACTGAGCAAATTTCTTTCTCTAGAACTTGAGAAACAAGGAGAGCTGATTCTTTCGCTTCCATTGCCGTGGCGGGACGCTCGAGAGATAACAGAACATGTAAGAAGATATCTTGCCAATACGCAGCCTACAATTCCAGCCTACCTGCCTCCTTCTGCTGGAGGTTTGAGCAGCGGCACTACTACAACAGTGTCTACCTCGAATGCTGTCAACATCACCAATGAAAATAGATACCCACCCCCTGTGTTGTACTTCTGCAGTGGTTTTTCAGAGGAAACAAACTCACTTTCTAGAGTCTTGGACAATGAGCAATTTTATGAGAGATATAAAGTCGAAGAAGTCAAGGGCAGCCTGTATCGAAGGGATGCACCAGACGAAATTCTTAGGGAACTAATATGGGCGATTTCTGAAGGGAGTGCAGCAGAAATGGAGAGAAACCCTGAAACTGGAGCAATTAAATACAAAGATGAGGCTTCACTCCAAGGGTACTTGACAGCATCTCTTTTGCCTGTTGTACAGATGTTCCTGTATGGCATCCTTGAATCAAATAGAAAGATTATAGATTGGACTTTTGACTATAAGAATCATTCTTCGCTTTCTTTTGAAATGCGCCCCTATCCACGGCTTCCAGGATTTGGCTATATAGAACCAGACTTTGTTTGTGGATTTTTTTCATTGGCAACGGGGAAACTTGTCAAAGCGACTTGTGTGTTTGATTTGAAAATACCTTCGGTAAAGCTGTTTGAAAACTCATTGGTGCAAAAGTTGTTTCCAGAAATAGCCGTTAATGTCAATGATGATCAGGTGGCTTCCTCTAACTTCCGCATTACGGTTACCAAAACTATGACAACAACGATCATGCTTGGATGTATCAAATTTTGTGTCTTGGATGGAGAGAAAATGGTTTGTTTTGAGATATTGGTAGACGAGTTGAGCCATGGAACTACACAATCAAGACTGAGTAAAGAAGAGTATAGGAGCTATGTGAATATACATCCTGACGCTGACCTTTCATTAGATGATCTCCCTGAAGATTTCCCTGCTTTGTTAATGAATCTTCCTTGTGCGATACACATGGTTTCAAACATATATGATGATGATTTCACCAAGAAGCTGATTGCGTTCTTAACGCGTTCTTAACGCCCCGTGAAGGTGACTTAGAAAAATTGAAAAAGATGGAAGATTTTTATTCAGTCAAGATACAAGAAGGAATTTCAGCTTGGGAGGCGCTACAAGCAAATCTAGAGTCCCAGAAAGGTCGAAAGAAACGGAAAACCAATGACTCTACCCCTGGTCCTGGAGCTTCTGCAAAGACATCTGCTACTTTGGCATCTGCTGCTTTGGCTGTAAGTTATCACGCTGCTCAATCCGATCAAAGTGCGAATAGAGAATTGGTGACCCTCACAGACCAACAGTGTTGAAAATTAGTCAAGTATTGGTTTAATGATGACCACTATTATAAGATGCCTATTGCAAAGTATTTGGAACCATACTATAAACATGTTGATTGCCGTGCTAGAGCACAACTCGTATTTGAGCTGCCAACAGACATCCTTCAAGAGATGCTTTTCATGTCAAACAATGAGTCGATCAAACATTTGACAGTTGACCCCAATATCAAAAAGCTTGTTTTGAAGATGAGAGATCCTACTCATTATTTCACTACCAAGAGAGACTTTCCTGATTGGATACAGGCCCAAATTGACGATGAAAAAGAATATTTGGAATTGAATGATGAGGAGGTACGTGAAAGGGCTGAAGAGGTTATCATGAAGGAAGCCAAGATCCAGTTGAAACTTTGTTCAAACCCATTGTCTTGCAAGTATGTTCCAAGACTCTTAATTGCTGGTCAATTAGAAGAGGCTCAATATCAGCCTATGATGGTAAAACCATCTTTGCATGGGCCATTTTTACTCATGAGCCAAATTCAATTTAGAAAATGGAGCTCGTTCCGTTCTAAAAGGGATTTGATGGTTTGGGTTGAGCGTAAACTTATTCCAGCATTTGAGGCAATTCATTCAGTCCATGTGTTACACGGCGATGCCGAGATTGCGTCGAATTATGGATGTACGGTAGATGGTGAAGCTATCATACTTGATTTCGAGCGGAGTAAAATGTGTGATTATGCTAAAAGTTTCAGCAATGAGATTGAAGCTGTTAGAGCAACTATAGGAAGGATTTTGTCTGATAGTCACTGGGTTGAAGATGGATTTCATATTGATGAAGAGAGGCCAGAGACATCATCAACAATCTCAACATCTGAAATGCCTGCCTCTTTCTCCGATCCCAACACAGTTACAACTGAAGGAGCAGGTACTGAAGACCTGGCTGACAGAAATCCAAAGCAATATAATCCAGTAAAATATCTGTATAGCTATAAAGAATTGCATATATTTATGACTTTAAATTCTCTGTAGCAGTGTTCTTGAAGTAGTATCTATGTATTGTGAGCTCATCTGGTTGCGACACATCCGGTAAAGAATCTCATCTGGTAAAGACACAGGTCGGTAGTTATGGGCTCTTAAGTATAGTGAAAGTTTTGTATAACTATTAATTCTACTGTTTAATAGAATGAGCAATTCCAGTATGAGATCTTGAGTCAGTGGATGCTTCTACAAACTACATAGCTACAACTTCAACATTAATTACCACCTATCAGTCGAAGATTCAGTGCTATTCTTAAACGAATGATCAGACTTCAAATACTACTAAGATCGCATCTCCGTTATCTGCTGCGACAAACAATTTTATTCTCCGCCGTTCTCTGTACCGTCTCGAACAAAGCCAATTTACACCATGAAACACCTGTACTTGTCGCTGTGTCTGTCTGTGGTGGCACTCGCTGAGCTGCCCAGGGGGGATGGGAACAGCACCTCCTACCACCAGCCGGAACTTGAATCATCATCTAAGGCTTCTTCATTGTTCATCAATAACAGTACGCAATGCCACGATATACGACATCAATTGCGCTCCGATCAATGCTCCTACGCCTTAGAGAACTGCCAGGACTACAAGATCGGTATGTTCAACTACGTCTCATATTACTATTGTGGTGATACCAGAATATTGAAGCTCTTCAGTTTTATCATCATTTTAATCACGCTGTTCACCGCTTTGGGTATAACTGCTTCTGAATTTCTATGTCCAAACTTGGAAACGATCTCAAAGTTCTTCCATATGAGTGAAAACCTCGCTGGTGTCACTTTATTAGCATTGGGGAATGGGAGTCCCGATGTTTTCTCGACATTGGAGGCGATGAAGATTAGTTCAGCAGATTTAGCCATTGGTGAATTGATTGGTGCTGCTCTGTTCATAACGTGTTGTGTGGTGGGGAGTATGGCCATTGTGAAACCTTTCCCCGTGGTGAAGAGACCTTTTGTTCGTGATGTGATGTTTTTGTTGTTATCCTTGATGTTGTTGAGTTATTTCATCAGTGATGGTGCGATTAGTCTTATCGAAGGATTTGTTATGATTGGATTATATATAGGGTATGTGATTGTTGTGGTTGGTTGGACATATGCTGTGAATATGAAACGGAAACGAGAGTTATTGGATCAAAAGATTAGAAATAGGTTTTATGATCCAATCAGTGCCAATTCTTATAATGTTGGAATGAATAATGAAACTAATGATGAAGATATCTTGGATGAGATGGATGGCATGAATGCTGCAGGGATTGAAGTATTGGAACAACAATTGAATCAGAGTGTTCATAATCTTGATGAATGGACGAGGACTACAAGAGCTACAAAGATTAGACATTCATTACTCACTGCCTTGGATTTGAATACCAAGTATAATAATGAATTGAATCCAGATGATATATCTCTAAAGTCAATGAACAACACTGTATCATCAAATGAAAGAGTTTTTCATAGATATAGAGATGAGAATGATGATGATAATGATCTGGATTTGACCTCGGATGAATACGAAGCAAGAAGTTCCAATTTTGATCTTCCTCCATTTTTAGATGATCCATCACAATCAGATTTCCAAGATGTTCATGATTCCATCAAGATGTATTTGAATTACAACACCAAGACCTCCTTCACGGGGGCGTCAGGTTTATTATTCACTATTTTCCCCACATTGATAAACTTTAAACAGAAAACATTATTGGGGAAAGTTATAGCAATGATTTCATTACCTTTAGTGACGTTATTAAGATTGACTATCCCTGTTGTTGTTATGGATGGTAAACAGTTTGATATTGAGAGTTTATTGGAAAAGAAGTACTCTTTACTATTGATTCAATGTTGTGTTTCTCCCTTTGTTACAACTTTCCTAATAGGATATGATGACGAGTTCCAATGGATGTTGATTTATATCGCAATCATCATTTCATCCATTTTGTTATATCTTTCTATGAAAACATCCAAAGTATACAAATCATCATCATCATTACCAAAATTTTATTCAATCTTCCTATCATGTCTTGGATTCATCATTTCAATCTCATGGATATCATCAATTGCCACAGAATTAATCTCCATTTTAAAATTTTGTTCAATTTTATTCAATTTATCAGATGCAATTCTTGGTGTTACTGTATTTGCCATGGGGAATTCAATTGGTGATTTCATTTCAAATTTAACCATTGCCAGAATGGGACTCCCTACTATGGCATTATCTGCATGTTTTGGTGGTCCATTGTTGAATATCCTATTAGGAATCGGTGGGAGTGCCTTATATGTGATTCCGACTAATGGTGAAGATATTTCATTGGTTGTTTCACACACTTTGGTTATAAGTGGTGTTGCACTGGTGATAAATTTGATTGGATTACTCATTTGTGTTCCATGGAATAACTGGGAGATGAATAGACCGATTGGGATGGCCATGATTGCCCTATGGTGTGTTGCTACGGGTGTTTGTGTCATTATAGAGTCGTTGAACTGATCAACAAACACAGTCACCTTCTGTATTTAGTTTTAATTACGATTTTTACAAGAAACACTTTTAAAATTGTTTATTACTCTATGTCTAACTCCAGTTGTGGAAATTTTATAGAAAGCTTTCACTCCATGTAAATAATCATCATTAATGCAGTAAAGTTTAGATGTCCCAATGTTTCTATTGGTCGGTTCTCTGGGAGCAGTACAGGTTTTGTAGTTTGTTACCTTTGATTTTTTGCGTTCGTTCGGTTTCGCGTTCCTTTGAAAAGCTCTTCAAAACGCTTAACATTGAAATATATTGAATATATTGAATATCTTTGTTTATATACTCAATTAATCTCTCATCAAATGAATGCGGAACAGGAACAACTACAGAGCGTGCTACTAGCACTGGACCCCAAGCTTGTGGATGAGCACTCTGACTCCTTCCTGCTTGACGAGTGAGTCTTTATTTCCATCAGTATCGTTATATAAAGATATCAATGAATGAATAACTAACAGAGAATAGAGACAAATTGACACTGGCACAGCTCATACCGAGGATTGTGCACGAGCGTGGTGCCTTTGCTCGTCTCAGTGAAGAAGAGCTCCAGCGAGAGATTGACAGCGAGTCTGTTACTCCAGGAAGTGTCGAGGACAAGAATGATGAAGGTAGTAATAATGATGATGATGATAATGATGGGGAAGAAGAAGATGGGATTTCTACAGCACAGAGCACTGCGGTGAGTGTCAATGAAGAGTTTGTGAAGAACAAGGCCGATGTACAGAGAGCCATTTCTACAGCGTTGAACGAGTCTTCGTTGGCTTTGGATTTTGTCTCTTTGTTGATCAGTTGTGTAAGGCCAGCTGCTGGGACAGTATCAATGAGTGCACATCTAAAGAAGTTTGTTCCACCTGGATCGCTGAATGCTGACACTGTGAAGAGAGACTTGTCTGTCCAGGAGAAAGAAGGTCGGTTCAAACAGGAGAAGAATATTGGACAAGGTTGGAAATTAACAAGTCTTGAAACTTCGTCACAGAGATTAAGAAATGCCAGTGCAAGATTGAGTGAAGAAGTTATGAGAGAAAAGACTTTTTGGGATACTATCAAAAGAAATTTCAACAACAAAGAAATCTTATACAAGACAAGGGATAAAAGCAATGGGAAAAGAATATTCACTGTGAAATATGGATATGAAGATTCTGGATCAACGTATAAAGTGAAGGGAAATGCAATGTTGAAACCAATGGATGATCGTAAGATTGAGTTCATCCCATTAAACATGAAGACTAACATGCAAAAGATTATGAGAATTAGAATCTTGGCCCAAAAGGATAATGAAGATGAATTTTCCATAGTTGGGGAGTCACATATAGATAAGGCTTTCAAAAATGATGATTCGATAAGAGCACAGATTGAACGTGCAAGGTTTTTCATATTTGAAGAAGAGTTATTTGCACAGTTGATTGAAGAAGCTGGAGGATTAATTGCATATAATGTTAAAGTGGAGAATGAATGCAAAATCAGTATTGAAATCAATGATGAAGTGATTGAAATTGAGTATATTGACTATGATGAAGATGAAGAAGAAGATGAAGATGAAAAGATGACGGATGGTGATGGAGGGAAAGATGAAGATACAAGAGCTGATTTATTTGCCACGTATTTAAGATTAATGCTTGCTATTAAACATAAGCAAAATTTGGATTCACGTCGACAAATCACAGTGGTTAAGAACTTGATTGCAAATCGAAGTGTTAAACCATATTCATTGATCCTTAGACCATTGGTGGGACAATTGAGACATGAATATATCTTGGGGAAATTATACAATTTGATTGAAAATCTATTACATGATAAAAAAAATGAATATTCATTGAAGATCAAGAAATACTCTAATCTAGTGCAAAATAAAGATTGCAAAGATCCATTCAAGAGGATCTCTACACCGGCAAAGTCTCATTTCGTTATTGATTTAAATAATTTGAAAATGATTTTGATTATTGATTCATTTGATTTTGTGAATTTTAAGATCCATATTAAAGCTTGGAAATTGCGGGAAAGAGTATTAGATGTTGTGTTTGAAGATTTCAGACAGATTGAAGAATGTTTGGATTGGTTGATCAGTGAATACGAGAATTTATAACTAATATTTAGTTGAAAATAAATTACAATATGTATTTAACCTTTCCCGATTAGGAAATAAAGCCGGAGTTATAACCACAGTTTGACACAATTTTCTAGCCACAGTCTCGAGACATAAAATCTTTGAACTTGACTTGTTGGTCAACTGTATACTTTACCTGTCATTGTTGAACAATTGATTTATAGATTGAACAATTGATTTATAGATTTACCCTCAATTGATTCATACAATGACAGAACCACCAGCCAAGAGACCAAAGATCAAGAAGCAAATCATCATCAATGCCTTCACTCCAGGATACGCAACACCAGCTTGGAGACAAGAAGAAGATCATTCAAGAGGATTCACCAATGGCGTTGACAATTGGATCGAATTTGCCAAACACGCTGAAAGAGGCAAACTTCATGCTGTTTTCATAGCTGATCATTTGACATTTTTTGATGTTTATAAAGGACCTGGGAATTTTAAAGATCCTGCTCGTTTGGGTAATGCTTGTCCAAGAATTGATCCAAGTGCCGTTGTACCAATGATGGCTGCTCATACTAAATCATTGGGGTTTGGAATCACATTTTCTACCGTGTCTGAACATCCATATCTTTTTGCTAGACGATTGGCTTCATTGGATCATGTCACTGGTGGTCGAGTTGGTTGGAACATTGTGTCGAGTTATTTGAACAGCATTGGAGACCAATTGTTGAATGGAGAACCATTGCCAGAACATGACGAGCGCTATACAAAGACGGAGGAATATTTGGATGTGGTTTACAAGTTGTTACTCAGTAGTTGGAGGGATGATGCCCTCGTTTATGACAAGACAAATGGTGTTTTCATTGATCCTGATAGAATTAGGAAAATAGATCATGTTGGTGAATACTTCAAAGTTCCAGGCCCAGCAATCACAGAACCAAGTAAGCAAAGAATGCCAGTGATTATTCAAGCAGGTGCCTCATCTCGTGGTCAGATCTTTGGTGCCTCGAATGCTGAAATAATTTATTTGGATGATCGTGATAAAGCTGGATTGAAGGGAAAAGTTTCCAAATTAAGAGAAATTGCAAAAAAATTTGGTCGTGATCCAAATAGTTTGAAATGTTTTATTGCTTCAATCCCAATCATTGGTAAGACTCATGAAGAAGCTGAGGAAAAATTGAGGAAAAGAAAACAAGTTGCTCTTGATGAAGGTGCAGAAATTGGATTTGGTGGTATTTCAGGGGTTGATTTAAGTAAATATGAAGATGATGAAGTTATTCAATTTGGTGCAATCAACAATCTACGTTCCACTACTGAAGGATTGATTAGAAAAGAACAAACCAAGGGGAAAGGTTTAACTAAAAGAGAAATCATTCAAAATTATAAAGCAAGAGCAGGTTCATTATTTGGATCATATTTAGAAGTTGCTGATGAAATTGAAAAATGGATTGAAGAATATGATATTGATGGATTAAATCTAGGTATTTCTGTTTTCCCTGATTCTATTAAAGATATTGTGGATTTGTTGATTCCAGAATTACAAAAAAGAGGTTTATTTCATCAAGATTATTCTGTTCCAGGTGGAACTTTTAGAGAAAATCTTTATGGAAATCCAGGTGAAACTTTTTTGAAAAAAGATCATCCTGCCTTCCCATTGAAATGGAGTTCTGGGGTCTCTGAAGAAGAATTTGAACTACAATTCAAACAGGCAATTGAAAGCAAAGATGCTTTAAAGAAGGAATTAATTGAAGGTAAGAAATAAAAAAAATCGTCTGTCATTAATTGAAGTGTCAGTAAAGAGTTTTCAAAATATATAGATTGGAAAAAGTTTTGATATTTTTGTATATTTTAGATAAGTACTTTATTTTGATAAAGTCTTTTAATGGGAACTGTGTTTGAAAAATTGATAATTTCATTGTAATCTTTATGATATAGATTGAAATATCACGTGAATTGGTGTTATAAATTCATCAAAAATCTTTAAACTGAATATTTTGAAAGATATCAAAGAATCAACTGAAATGTCTAATCATTGGGGGAAATCACAAATTCCATATTTCCCAGTCATTTCAGATCATTCTCAAATCAATCATGAGACAAATGAATTCATTAAACAACGATCATATCCTGAAATTAAATATGTATTCCAAGATGATGAATTATACAAAGATTTAGATAATCTTGATCAAGATGATGAAGAAGGATTTATAGTGGAGTTGGATTCCAAAGGAGAGAATATCATTAATTGTCGTGCAATAAATGCTGATCATGTTGGTGTTTTGGGTATAAAGATGAAAGATAAAGATAGTACAAAGACTATTGAGATTGAAATAACTAGAAATGAATTGAAGAATACTATTCATGATGGGAAAAGTATTGATCAATTGATTAAGGTGTTCAAAGAGAGGAATGAACAGATTGAGAAGGTTATCGCTGATTGATTAATGAAATGAAATGATATACATATTGAATATCTTGTGGTGGAATTATCATCAATATATTTACAATCAATTATCTAAATGGATTTCACAAGGAATCCACATTTGCAGGCATTTCATCAATCTGAGTGGAATAATACTGTTCAATATCATGCAATACTTGAACATCATCATCAGTGACAAAATTGATAGCAACACCTTTTCTTCCAAATCTTCCAGATCTACCAATTCTATGAATATAATTCTCACGATCAAATGGTAAATCATAATTCACCACTAATGAAACTTGTTGAACATCAATACCACGAGCCCAAACATCTGTAGAGATTAAAACCCTTGAATTGCCCAATCTGAAATCATTCATGATTTGATCTCTTTCATCTTGTTTCATATCACCATGCATCGCAACCACTGTGAAATTGGAAGCTTTCATCTTATCACTGAGCCAATCAACTTTCTTCTTTGTATTACAGAATATCACACTTTGCATAATGGTTAAAGAATCATATAAATCACACAGCGTATCAAATTTCCATTCCTCTTGTTCCACAGATATGAAATATTGCTTTATACCTTCTAAAGTCAATTCATCTCTTTTAACCAAAATCTTCACTGGATCAGTAGTGAATTTATTAGTCATATCTAGGACATCTCGAGGTAATGTTGCACTGACAACAACACACTGAACACCAGGAGGTAATTGTCTATAAATATCATAAATCTGTTCTTTAAACCCTTTACTCAACAATTCATCAGCTTCATCCAAGATCAACATTTTGACATTTCTTACACTTAAACTTCTTCTCTTAATCATATCCAATACACGACCAGGTGTTCCACTCACAATATGTGTTCCTTTACCCAAAATCTTGGTATCATTACCAACGTTTGTACCACCAATACAAGCATGACATTGAACATTCATATAACTTCCCAAAGATTTAATAACATTCTGGATTTGTACTGCTAATTCTCTAGTTGGTGATAATACTATAGCTTGAGTTTCTCTATTGTGGACATCTAACACTTCCAACATCCCTATTGAGAAAGTTGCAGTTTTCCCTGTTCCTGATTGTGCTTGTGCTACTGTATCTCTCCCTGAAATGATTTGTAAAATGGCTCTTGATTGAATAGCTGATGGTGCTTCAAATCCATATGAATAAATCCCACGTAGTAAATCTTCTTTTAAAGACATTTCTTCAAAAGAGGCAACGATTTGAACATTTTTAGAAGTTTTAAAAGATAATTCCTTGTCTTCTTCTGGATTAAAAGACATAGTTTATTTGTTTATTGATGATTTTATAGTTATGGGGAAAATATTAAATATTTCAAAATATTTTCATTTTCAAAGATATTTGATATCTTTTAATATTTTTGATATATATTTTGATGAATTATAGGAATGTCTGTTATTATACTCGTTGCCGGTGGGCATAGTGCTGGTAAGGTGAGTCTTTCTATCAATATCATCTTAAATCTATACAATTCATTTAAATATTAACCACTAAAGCACACTGTTTGTCAAGAAATTCAGAAAAATATTGAAAATATTCCACAAGTTGAGATAAAGATGATTGAATTGGATAAAATAAAGAATGGTAGTAATAAGAGAAGTCCCTCGAGGTTTGATTTTGATAAAGTGTTGTCTGAGATACAAGAATTAGAGAATAAATATCCCAAATTGGTGATATTAATACCTGGATTATATTCGTTATATTCATCTAAATTAAGATCATTGGCATCAATGAAAGTATTTGTTGATTGTGATGGTGATACTAGACTAAACAGATGGATCTTGAATGATGTTATCAAACATAAGGGGAAACTATCAGATATTTTGGAGTATTATATCAATACCGCTAAACCTGAGTTCAATCAGTTTATAAACCCAACAAAGGAGTATGCAGATGTTATATTACCAAGTGAAGACAGTAAGATAGGTGTGTCGTTGATATGTGATGGGATTATCCCACTGTTGAAAGAGGAGAAGGATATCAAGAGATTGTATTCTAGTGAATTGAATCTGGAGAAGGAGAGGTATGACGAAGAGAAGAATCAGTTTTATGATTTGAGTTAGTTATATATATAAATATATATATTATCATATCAATGGACTATAAAATATTGTAAATTATTTTAAAGATATTCAATATCTCAATATTCAACAACCAACAATTCGTATATTTTTATGATCTTTCCACACGCGATATAACAACAATATCTTTTATAGCCTTTTTATATAACTCACTAAAACAACCATTGGAAATGCTCCCGATAGCACTGTGTATCTTGAAAACAGTGCTGGTAACACTGTTCTTCCTTATAGGATGCTTCAGTATTGTTATCACGCAATTAAGCGGGATGTTGATTGCCCATATGATAAATTCTCCAGATGGTGAATTTATAAGGGCATGGATGGCTAAAACCAAGGAACAATTCATTGTCTTGTTGACCAGAGCTGTGATATTTCTGTCAAAGACGCCCGTGAATGTCCATCTCACCTCTAAGGATCTGAAACAAGAGAGAATGGTTGTTGATCAATATGGGAAGTTACATATGACGTTATCACCACATGGTCTTTGGATGGCAAATCATCAAATATATACGGATTGGTTGTTTTTATGGTGGTTGAACTACTGTGCCGGTCTTGGTGGGTTTGTGTATATAATCCTGAAAGAAGAGTTGAAGAAAGTGCCAATCTTGGGGTTTGGAATGAAAAATTATAGATTTATCTTTTTATCAAGGAAATGGAGTAAAGATCGTGTGACTATGGACAAAGAGCTTGGTGAGATTGATGCTGAGGCCCGTGGGAAGGGGCCCTCGTCTGGTGCTTTGCAGGATGTCAACGGTGAATGGCCTCGTGGTGAGAATAGAAGACTGGCATGGCCGTATGAAATGATGATTTATCCAGAGGGGACGAATCTAAGTGGGAATACAAGGGGTAAAACTGAAGAGTATGCTCGAAAGAGTGGTAAAGAGTTGTTCAAACATATCTTGATCCCACGGACCACGGGGCTCAGATTCACCTTGTTGAAATTGAAGGGGACAGTGAAGGAGATATACGATTTGACTGTGGGATATTCAGGAGTTTTACCAGAAGAGTATGGACAAGATATTTATCAACTACGCAATGTGGTCCTATTTGGGAAGAACCCTCAGGA